>PVLD010017820.1:0-40729 GCA_004027595.1 Dinomys branickii | reverse complement strand
TCTTTTTACTTTGCTGGTGATTTCTTTAGATGTACAAAAACTTTTCAGTAGGATGAGGTCCCAGTTATTGATTCTTTGAAGTGTTTCCCTTGCAGTTTCATTTTTGTTCATGAACTCTCTGCCTACTCCTATGTCTTCAAGATTTTTACCTACTTTCTCTTCCAATAGATTTAGAGTTTCTGTTTTAATGTTGAGGTCTATGATCCATTTTGACCTGAGTTTGGTGCATGGTGATAGACTTGGGTCTATTTTCAGTTTTCTGCAAGAGGCAAGCCAGTTTTTCCAGCACCATTTGTTAAACAGGCCACCTTTTTTCCAGTGAGTTTGGTTGGCCCCTTTGTCAAATATTAGGTGGTTGAGTGTGTTTTTCATTGTGGTTGCATCTTCCAGTCTGTTCCATTGATCCTCAGGTCTGTTTTTTAGCCAGTACCAGGTTGATTTTATTATAGTAGCTTTGTAGTATAATTTCAGGTCAGGGATTGTGATTCCACCTGACTTGTCCTTGTTGCCCAGGATTGCTTTTGCTATTCTGGGTCTCTTCTGGTTCCAGATGAATTTAAGGCATATTTTCTCTAGATCTGTGAGGTATGCTAATGGTAGTTTAATGGAAATTGTATTATTAACACTGTGGAAAGACTGGCCTTTTCCATGTAGTTGTTACCCTGCTCAGGAACTTCCCAGGACTTCCAAAGGCCACAAGAATTCCTTCCTTAGCCCACACCTGACAGTGCCTGAGGCCTGAAAGGATGTCTTTCCTAAAGCCTCAGGGACACTTCTTCCCCTCTCGTTCTCTCTGTACTCAAATGCTTTCATCTCGGAGAGGCCTGGCCTAGCCACCCTCTCTGTGAAAGTTCAACTCTTTTCCTGTCAGAGCTCCCACCTTCTTTCATATTGATCTGGTTTTTTTTTCTTTTCCTTCTTACTATCTTTATTATACTTGTGATATGATTATTTGGATGTAATTCATAATGGCTGTAACTTTTGTATTCACTATGCTTGTTTATTTTTTCCCCTCCTGTTAGAGTTGAGCTTAAGCTCTGCCACAGCTGGAGAATTTCTGTTTTCTCACTGATGTAAATATTCTAGTTTCTGGCAGATACATCTACTTTTTCAGAGTGTGGGAAATCCTTCTGAATCGCCTCCGTGTGTGAGTTTATGGGAAGTTGAGGGAGGTACTGATACCTTTACACATGCTGTATTATTTGTGAGGCACTTTTAAGCCTTCCCACTTTGTCCTCCCACGGCCTGTGTTCCATCCCCCTGGTCGACTTTATATCTGCTGTGCCTCTATGCCTACCCATTCCCGTAGTCACCCAGCTTATCTTTTTTATTGCCTCCACCACTATTAATTGTCACCTTTCAAGGCCTTCCAAGAGTAATAGATCCCATAGTTGATTATAACTTCCCTGGATCACATTGACATGAGTTAAAACTACAGACTCCCTCTCTCAATTAGTCTCTCCTGTATAGCTTCACAGACTTCCTGTATTTATCTTGCAGAGTACTTACACAGAAATACATGATAGCATCTTAAAGTACAGTTACTTCTTAAGAGATGCCTCAGTAAAATGATGTTAATATATTTAAGGAAGCGCTTTTATCACAACTATAAACAGTGTCTACCAAGACTGTGTTTAAATGCACCCAGACACAACAGGAAAGCTCTGGTGGCCATCTTCACCAAAGCCGAAGACTGTGAGAACCAACCTGTACTGTCACCATACCACTAAGAGAGACTCGGGGTCGTTGTCTTCCCTCATCTGAGAGAGGAAATTTAAAAACATCTCTCTTGGCTTGGCTGATCTCCTGAGCTCTTACAGTCTCTCGTTTCTCTAGTGCATACACAAGTTCATCTCTAAGTAACAAAAGCAGAGCGGCAAATGTTGGATTCAGAGTCATATCCCTTTCCTCATACTGGCTGGCCTTGCTGTTTCCTAGTGATCTGTATGAGAAAGACAACGTCCACTCCACACTCTAGTGTTGCTCTACAGCGCGCGCGTGTGTGTGTGTGTGTGTGTGTGTGTGTGTGTGTGTTTGAGAGAGACAGAGACAGAGAGAGAGGCTAATCAATGAAATCTCTCCCATAATATACATTAACCTAAAAGAACATGATGTCTTCCCTTATGTTCAAGAGAGGAACAAAGTTCAACCACTATTCCTGAGCTAACGCTGGGGAGAACGCACAGCTAAGTCCAGCCTCCCTCTGCCTGATAAACGGGAATTGGCGTGCCTGAATTCATCTGAGTGAGTCTGTTCAAAACTAAAGGAGTGTAAGTAGAAAGAATTTATTTTGAGCCTCTCTTTGGGGACAAAAGAAGGCAAACTGAAATAAAAACAGGTGGGGGCAGCGATAAATTCCCAGGCCGTCATTTAGAAAATGAAAAGGGAAATTAGAAAATATGGACAAAGTGAAAAACCCTGTGGGGAACCAAACGAGCTAAAAGGAGAGGCCGGAGAAAGATGTGTCCAAAGACTTTCCCACAGACATGCGGGGGCAACAGTCCAGCGGGAGGCATGAGGGTTTAAGGCAATAAATGTACTTCAGAGTCTAAATCCACCTGTTTCCTAGGCAGGGGCCACACTGTCACAGAGATGGTGAAGCGTCTGGGAAACTCTCTTCCACTTTGAATAGATTTGTGTTCCAGTGAAAGTCATTTGGCACCTTATGAATGAATACATTTTCTCAGAGTCAAGGATTTAATTTTTAAAGGAGTACTATAGTGCTACATGCAAGCCTGCGGGATGAGCTTGCTGTCTGTAGGAACGTTCCAACGGCAGCCCGGGGGCTGTGGTGCTCTCTGGCCCCTACTGGAGTCAGACTGCATTGACTGTTCAGTGAGTGCACGTTCTGAGGAACGGGAGGAAAGGGCTGCTTAAGTTCTTCTGGCAATAGCGAAGTGCCACCTGGGAAGAACATTTCTGGGAGAGAAGACATGTGCTTTTCACAGTAAATACATCTAATGAAAAACCAAGTTTAACCCAAAAGAGAGCTCTGGGAGTCAACTCTCAATAAGGCTGAAAAAATGGCTAAGAGAGGGCTTTTCCTGAGCTCTGGGTAGGGAGTGTTCAAAAGAAAGCGTGGAGCATCTGCTCCTTCCTTTCATAGCCTTTATTCTGGTGGATGAACGAAATGACCAAGCAAGCCGTGAACATCTGTGCCTGTTTTACGGAAAGAGCTGGACTTGGCAGGGGACAAAGTGGGAAACAACTTAATTATGCTCAGTACTGACACTGTAAACCCACTCTGCCAGTTCCTTCTCCAGTCGCTCTTGACAAAACCTTGAGACAAGGCCTTGGGTCCTCTGGTCATTGTTAGGTTTTAAATAAACAGTGATATATCAGATGTAAAGCAAACTGGAATTTCTCATGTGCTGCAACATTTCTATGCTCCCCAGCCCTGGTCCAACCGTGCTCTCAGAAATGATATCGAGTTGGGGGTTACAGTTCAGTGTTTCCTGTCTGTTTCTTCCATTCTCCCTTGTCCTCTCACTGCCTGGGGCTCTCAGGGTGCAGGAGAGCGAGGACAGGAGCTGCGGTCACCCCCTCTGCACTATGTCGTGCTTGGACAGTGTCTATTCCAGCGGCCTGGCTGTGACTCTTCTTCACTTTTTGCTTGTGTGACTTCCCCAACAAGGGCTCTGTCAGCCGGAATCTCCAACTCCTGGCAGGTTTTTTTTTTTTTTAACAGAACAGGAATAAGTAGGTGTAGCTTCCTCCCATGGTGTCCACTGCTGTCTCTTTTATGGCGCACCTTCTGGAATGTGTGGGTTGCTACCACTCCCTCTCTCTAGTTTCACTGTGGCAACCCAAGGAAACCTGGCCAGTCTCTCACCTATGCAAAGCCTCTCAGGGATCATCAGCCTCTGTCCTGCTCTGAGACTTCCTGGAAGAGCAAGACAACACCTCTCCGCACTCTCCTCGAGCTCCTTTCTCAGCCCTTTAAACTGGGAAGCAGAAGCTTTGCCTAGATGAGCCATGGTCCTTCTCTGGGGAAAGAGCTTGTTTCTTCTGATGCATACTCCCAGTTAGGTGCTGCCTATTCTTGGAGTTTTGCTTACTTGACTTTAGGTGAGAGAACACCTTCACTCACCCCATTTATTCACACATGTAAAAGAATGTGATACACGCGCTACCCAATGTTTCCATTTGGCATGGAAAATGTTTCCATTTGTCCAGAGAAATCCCCCAGACCCTTCATCTTCAGTCCCTGCAGTGATGTAGCCTGGCATGATGAATGTACCATGTCACCAGACCAATCACTTTTGTACCCAGTTTTCGATCCTTAATCAACAATTCCAAACAAGCAAAGAGCCGTTAAAGCTCCTGCTCTGCTCTGCGATACTGTAGGCATGCACCAAAGGGGAAGTTTGGTGTGGCTGGCCATCAAGAGTTTCATACGAGAGGTGAAACGGAAACTTAAAACCGGTGTAGATGGACAGAAGTGTGAAAGAAAGGCGTGTGGTGTGCAGATCTACTCTGAGAAATTACACAGCGATACCCGCTGGAAAATAATGGTTCATGCGATAAGATCAGAGTAAGAGTTCTGCAAAGCCAAGTTAAGACTAATGGTGGCAAATGAAAAACCACTGTACATTTTTTGGATGAGAAAGTAACGTGAGAAAAGAAAGAAGGTGGCTTAAGAAGATGATTGATAGCTCTGTAAGTGACAGCTATGTCACATGTATATTTTGCCTTACTGCAATCACTTGTATAGGTTTTTAAATAACTGATCTAAAAAAACTGGGCTCCAAGCTAAGTCACTTCAGGTGGCTGTGCTGTGATGAGCGTGTGTGACTCTTGCAGAGGAGTTTTGGTCTTCTTGTTTGCAGACCCCTCCCAGGGACCTTGGACAGTGTGTGGCCCCGGATATATTCTCAATACCTGTTCATCCAATTTCAGTGACTGGATTCCGTGGCTGAAGGCTTGAGGCAGGAACATCTGTTCCAGCGTGATGACAAATGCTGTACTCAAAACAAGTTTGGAGGAATATCGGAGATGTGATTGAAGCCTGGCAAACTGTCCAATCTTGGATGCTTGCACACTTGAAGGAAGTTGAGAAAGAAGATTAATGTAAGAGACTGTGAAAGAAACAGGCATAGCAGAGACGATATTGAAGCAGGTATACTTCACAGGTAGAAATGTGATGAGATTATAAAAAAGATAATTCAGGCTTAGATGTGAAGATGTAGAAAATTTAAATACAGATGTCCTTTGTGCCAGGAGGTTTTATTTAACAGTTATTAAAGACTGGGTCCAAAAAACTGAAAAAAAAAATTCACCTGTGGCTTTTGTCAGCAGTGTTTGATAACCATTCCGTGTACACCAGTCAGCCTATAACACTTGAAATATACTGGCTAGTTTAATCTTCACAATGAACTTGTGGTAAGGACTAAGAGTATCATCACTGGTCAAATAAAACAGTGTTTTGTGCAAATTCACACAGCTAATACAGTTTGGATTCAGCCAGTCCGACTGTAGAGCATCTTATTCTGCTGAACTTAAGGCAGGTATAAGGAATAGGGTAGTTAGCATGGGAGAAGACGCAGGCTTAAGGACAACAGGAGACAAGTAATGCATGGCTCAGATCATGCTCACAGAGAAACAAAGGTGTATGATGACAGAATTCAAGTTCCACGTTCTAGGAAGGTTGGAGTGAATGAACAATGTGAAAGATTAGCGGTGTCGAGATGACATCCGGAACAATGGCTGCAGGAAGCTGGGGGAGAGCCGGGGATGGCAAAGTTTGCCGTATTGGTAAGTGAAGAGTAAGGGGGACACTGGTAGGTGCCATCCAAAAGCTGTAGCAGAAGCCAGATTTTAAAGTGGAATATGTTTGAAATGCTCAAGGATGGAGCCCACAGAGAAGAAAAGACTCAACATGCCAAAGGGCAAGCGTAGTTGAAGGGACAGGGGATGGCATGGGGTGGAATCCTAAGCTTTGCTAGAAATGTGAATAAACTGTGTAAAGGCCCTTCTGAGAGTTTAAAAGAGAATTCTACTGGTTCAAAGGCTGGGTATCTGGGGGAATTCTCTATCAAAAGTAATTTCTGACAGAAAGAAAATCAAGCTGGAGCCACTGGCTTAGTGTAATCAATTCCCAAATATATACACAGTTCTGAAAGAGGACCTCAGACAGTGGGATTTCACATCTTACTATGCTGACAAATAATGCATTCACAGAAATGCAGCATAAGCTCTTATCACCCTGCACCCCAGCAGCTCGTCAGATTCACTGTGCTTTCCTTTTCCTCCGAAAGTGCTCGTACACCTTGAGAGTCTAGGCGGGAAGGCCGCCTTCAAGGACGGGTGCCTTGCCTTGGTCCCTACTGGGCTGCCAGGGATATCTCAGAAGAGTCAGTAGTACATTTCTCAAATATGTTTACATAAATTACTTAGACTTGAAATTAGATAATTTTGTTAATTATCACATAACTGATAAAATATGCTTGTGATTGCTGGGAGTGGTGGCACACTCCTGTAATCCCAGCACTTGGGAGGCTGAGGCATGAAGATCACAGTGAGTTGCAGGCCAGCCAGCACTACATAAGTGAGTTCAAGGCCAGTCTGAACTACACAGTAAGACCCTGTCTCAAAAGAAAAAAGAATAGAAAAGAAAAGCAAAAATTTCTGTGAAAATAACTATTTCTGTTTCATTTGTTTTGAGAAACAAAGGTCTCATTATGAAGTTCAAGCAGGCCCTGAACTCACAATGTGCCCCACACTGGCCTCAAACATGAGCCAGTATTTCTGCCTCAGCCTTCCAAATGTCAGGATTACAGGTATGCGCCACCACAACCAGCTCTTAAAATAACTATTTCTACTCATGCTAATTTGGAAGATTTGATGAAGATTGCTAAAGCCATGGCAGATTAGAGTGCAGGACAGCAGACAGAGATTAAAGTGTTCGTGTCACTAACAATAAAACCAAGACTGGACTATGGGGGCCGGTGGCACCACTGCTACACACTGTGGAATCATGTTACAGAACTGCTTTGCATACCTGTGGCAGTATCAGCAGATCTGAGAAGCTGGTAGGCTTCCCCCTACAGAGGGAGAACACTCTTGGAAAGGTAGGAAATGTGTCTGTTTGGTGGACAGGTTGGACTTACAGGAGAGGAAAATATTATGTGATAGAAGCCATTCAGCTTCTTCTCCTGAACTCAGTCATGTTCTCTTCCAATGAGGAAGTATTCAGCCGAGTCAGCCATACGTGAAGTTGCTTCAGATGGCACAGCAAGAGAAATGGAATCTCTTCCATGAATACAAGTTACATAGATATGCATATATATATACTCTATGTTTGACATAGGCAAAACAATTATCAAACATTTAGGAAAAAGTAACAAAATCTGGGTGGAATTTAAACTGAGATTGAATTCATCTTTAAGTAATCACAGCCATGAATTATAGGTAATATATGAGTGTGACTGTGTTTCATGCAAAGAAAGAACATAGAACCCTACTGAGTGAAATCCACTAAGCAACAGTTCTTGACTCAGTGAAAGGTACACATAAGGATATTTGAGCTGTAAAATATTATTACTGGATGTACCATTTTTATCACCTCTCCTTTCAACTGATCTTTTATAGTTAAACAATTAAAATTGGTTCCAATTACATTATATAAGATGACCTCTATGGTTGAGCTTCTCAGTGATCAAAAACACATAGATTTTCAAGTTTTTCATTGCAGTGCTTAAAAATTAACATGGTTAATGTGGCCTTGAACTGTAAGGAAAACCACCATTTCATGATGAGTTCTAGGTTGATTTATTCTTTCCATCATTGGTTCAAATATTTGGAGCTGTCTTCCTTTGCCAGGCGCTAGGACTAAAAATGAAAATAATGAAATCTATCCTTAATTTCAAGTCACCCACAATTTTGTGTTCATACAGGGAGTATTTGTTTAATAACTCATGCTACGCCAGTATATTAGTCCAAGTTTTCTGAGAAGCAGATGCCAATATGGGATAATATGAACAAGCACTTTATTTGGAGAAATAGTTATAAGAGAAGTTGGAAGAGGTTGGGAGAGATGTGGATAGTGGTGTTAATTCTGACCCAGAGTAAAAGTGAGACAAAGAAGGCTCTATATAGCCTAAAGAATGCTCAGTGGGACTGCAGGGAGCCCTGAACCCTATCCCCCCCTCAGGGGCAGCCCTTGTCTGCCTGGCCTCCTGGCCTTCACATCCCTGCTGTGCTCAGTCCTCAGCTGGGAGCTGCCGGTAGGAAGCATGGCCTTAGAACTGACGTTCAGACACCGATGTGTTTAGTCACCGATCCCTATCGTTGAAGATCTGTAGTGCACAACCTCAAGGCCACCACAGCGTTCTGAATATTAGAATTGTTAAAGCCCAGACACCCCATGCTTACTATGGGAAATTAGAAACACACGAGCTTCCTTGGTTTCTTCTCTTTTACCCAAGATACCTTCCACATTTCAATTGTCTTTGCAGAAGGCAAACGTCACCTTTTCACAGATGCCTATTGCCTGGCCCACAAGATCAGATGTCCTTTCTCCCTGCTTGTTCCAGCTATGAGCCTCCCCTTTCCCAAGTTTTCCAGGTTTGCCATTTACAGATCCCTGAACCCACTGCTGTTTCCACTGCCTGTGGGTTTCTGCTTACTGAAATTCCAGGGTTCATCCAAGTGTCAGCTTCTGTGAAAAATCTTCTTGTGCCACCTGCTTAAATTTTGTTTTAGTTGTACTGGTACATGCCTGCAGCACATAGTGATGGTATGCCTCATGGGGAGCGGGCACATGCCATGACCCCTCTTAATTCCCTTTTCATTCCTCTGCCCCTTGACCCCCTGCCATCTTTTGGTCTCTGTCTTCTTTGCCAATCTTGTCTGCCCCCATCTCCTATTGTCTCTCTTCTTTTTTAGAATCAAATACTTTTCTGTGCATTACTGCATCACCCTGGAATTACTCCCACACTTTGCTGTCTTCATACCTCTTACCTAAGACTATGAACTCCTTGAGCATAGATGTGTGTTTAGTTTGTCAGGAAAGAGGGGATTTTAAGCATTCAGCAGTGTTTGTTCCATGGTAGGTATTAAATTACTGGGTGATGAATAAATGGATCTGACTATGCTCACTGTCAAAGAACCCTAAAACGATAAGATTACTGCCTAGAATAGAGGGAAAAGTGATCATTTATTGGTGGAGGTAACTACTCCCATCTGTCTGATAAAACTATTTTGCTTGTTACAGTTTCCAACAGTGGAAGAACTTTTGTTAAGTAAAACAGTGTCGATCAACCCATTCATTGCACTTTGTGTGTACCCAGTGCTTTGTGGTAACAGTTTATCCAAATCCTCCCAGTATCACTTTGATGACTTGACTCTCTGGCAACTGAGAGCCAGTGAGCCTGAGCTTCTCTGTCATGGTGAGTGGTGGTTCTGTTTCTTCTGGGAGGAGAAGGAGGCAAGTTGTGCTTGGGTGGCTCCCTAAAGCCCATGCTTGCAGTAGACAGAGCCAGTAGTGAAGCTCATGGCCTCCCTTGTCCTCCCTGCTCTTCTGTTCCAGTCCAAACTTTCCACGTGCCTGGATGTTAACCTGAACTAATAGCACAGCCATGTCCTGCAGAGTGCACCTCCAGCCTATTACAATCAGGGATTTTCAGAAGATGGTGGGAGATGGGGCATAGAGATGCACAGATGTGTTTAGTGACTTTCATGGAAAGCCTATGCTATATTCAAGAGGAATTTTTTAAAGGAACTTCTAAGAGATTTTTCAATCACTTTACAAAAATAAACCACTTCCTTAGTTTTTAAAAAAATCTTGGTGCCTAGTGTATTCTACTTAATGGCTTTATTCAGTTGTCTAGGTACCGCCAACCTCCTGATTCACTCCAAAATAGGTGAGAGCCAGTCATATCAGTTTCTCTTTTAGATGATGCCTCCTTCATTCTTTGGAGTATTGACTGCCCAGATAATTGCGTATAAATGTATTCAATAGGCAAAGATTTGTCTTTGGAAGGGAAATTAATAATATAAAATCATGGCATGTTGAATGAATTTAATTTATTCATCCTATTACTTTCCTTCTTAACAAGGATAATTTAAAGTCAATAGCAGTTTCATTTTAAAACCTGTGAATTCTCAAATCCTTTAATTTAATTATAAAATTGAAAGAGATGTCAAATCGACTTGAATTTACATTCATAAAAAGTAAATAATGTGAACACAACTTGTATAATAAATGTTATATCTCTCAAATATTTCTAATTAACTTCATTCTCACATTCTAATTCTTTACTCTCAAACTGTGCAATCATTAATATAATCTGGCTGGATAACAGTATCCATTATATCATGTGTATTTTCTCCACCTCCACCTCTAAAGCTAGAACAGCCAAGCCATTCTGTTGTAAACTTTTATTGGCAGGGGTTCATAATTCAGCTGTAAAATTTCATGCTGGGCTGCAATTCAGTGCACAAGCCCTATGCCCTGAAGAGTTTATGTTACTACAAAAACAATTGTAAAAATCCATTTTTTCTCCTTTTAGGTGGACCAAAAATATGACATAGTAAGAAACATTATCCTTTAGAAAGACAGTTTCTAAAAGAAAAGTTGGTAGATAAAATGATCTACCTGATAATTAGCTATAATGCTTCACCCATTAAAATAACTATTATATGAGAGCAAAGGACAACTTATACTTATTACAGACACATTCTGTTCCATGGTACTCAGAGTGCATGAAATGTTACCTTGTTTTATTTTTTTCTGAGACAGATTAAATCCACTGTGAGGTCTTTGTCATCAAGGTTGATGAGAAGTCTAATAGCTGTCTATTTGGGCTGCCTTCTTCCCGTGTTGGGCTGCAGTACGACTATGAGATTTATGCAGTCAGAAGAAGAGCACAGCGCTAGGTGTATAGTTGCTTTTGATCCTTGATCAGTCAGCCAGGTTTACTGGCAGAGTCAAAACTTCCCCTACCATCACGGCCAAACTCAGGGTCAGGAGTCTGAGCCCGCTGCCAGGTATGCTGTGTGGGTGATGCCACTCTCATCCGGGTCTTGCTATACCTCTGCTCTTGCCCACAGCCACATTCATGCACCTCCCTGTGCCTCTCCCTAAACTTCCCATTCACCCAATTTGCAGTTTGTGAGGGAACAATATTTTCGGAGTATTCAACCTCATTGTAGAATTTTCTTCTGATTCTGAACCAAAGACAAACAAACAAAATGTTGTTTATTTTTAGCTTCTCACTTGTTTTAAAGAAGGTTTGATGAAAAGAAATAGGTGAAAGAATGTAATTTCAGTCATTTCATTTATACTCTGTTAAAAGGAAGAAAAACCACCACCAACTACATATTTTATTTTAATAAGAACACCTTGCTAGACTATGAAGTCTAACTTTTACTTTATCAGTCTCAGCACTAGGTGAAGATTCATAAGATGTGGACTATGCTCCTAACAATCACAGAGGTCTGGCTCCTCCCTTTGGGTATGCGACTGAACCCAGTCTCCTTATCTTCACTGATAAAATGCGAGGTCTGAATCATGTTGTTCCACAAAAGTAGAATAGCATCTAGTTCACAAAATTCCATGCTGACCTAAAATCCTCTTGATTTATGATGCATAGAGCATGGCTTCATTATTTCTGCAGCTATTTTATCCTCTGTTTTTATTTCTAGAAATTTTTAATTATCATAAAAATTTGGCTGTGGCTTATAGTCCACATTTTGTTGTTGTTGCCTTGATAATATTTATGCCAACTTTCTTACCAGAATCAAGTCACCTAATAACAGAAGTATGAAGGGATTTCATAGGATCTTTTTGACAATTTTAAGGTATATACAGTTATTAAGTGGAGAAAGCCATGGTTTTGTTAAAATTTCACTGTTCTCATTACTGAATTGTTATGAATATGCAGCGTGTTCTAAAATATGTGAACGTCAACATTCACTTTCTCAAAAACTTTGGTAAAACTTTGTTATTTCCAATTTTGTAACTTCTGAAAAATCAGTTTCCCATCTCTAAGAGAGACACATTTAGTGCATTCCTTTTATGTGGGTGGCAAAACTAACCAACAATTGAAATCCTCTTGACAACAATGCTGTTTGTTCTGGATTTGGAACTTAAAGCTTTTGAAACTTTTTCTGACTTCAGTAGCCAGTGTGTACCTTTCAAAGATGTGAAAACTTCAAAAAGATAGTGCTGAAAAACTAGAGTGTAGATACTGTAAATCTAAGATGCCCTTCAAAATTTGAGAGATGGGAAATGCTAGATATTAATTAACATGCATTTGTCAAATGGAACGTTCATGCTTTGAGTCCATGATAATTGATAAATGATGGGCCAGTACCAGCGGAACCTAAAACATAGCTGCTGTTAACACGCCCACGGTGTACCTGTGAACCAGAAAAACGCTGAGCTAGAGCAATGCTGTAAGTAGTCAAAGTAACTCAGGATGGAGAGAAGCCAGTCTAAGAGGCAGGAGTAAGTCATGCATCATGAAGAACCATGATTTATTCCAGTCAGCCTTGCAAAGTACTGGTTTCTCTCTATATTTGACCATTTCATTTTTTTTTCTTTTGGTACTGGGGATCGAACTCAGGACCTGTGCTTGCCTGGTAGGCGCTTCTACTGTTGAGCCACACTCCCAGCCCAGATCTTTCAATTTTCTGTCCATAAACATATTTTTGTTTAGCAGTGCCCAGAGTGGTGGAGAAAAGTGTGGACTTGGGACAATGGGGGATATCACAGTAGCCCTTTCTCCCACCAACACCCTTCCATGTTGTGTCCCATAGGTGACCTGGTTTGGGATGCCTTTCTCTCTGGTTTGCTGTTGGAATTTGTCAACAGGGAGCACCTCTGCGAGAGGGAAAGCCCCGTTCTGCCCTCTGAGTCACACATTTATCAGACCCTCACCCCAGCCTACTCTCAATACACTCCTTGTGAAGTGGGTGACAGAAACCTGCGCTACACTTTGGCCAAACGTCGTGGTCACCAGTGGGTTTTCTGCACCTGTCCATACATTTCTGAGAGTTTGTTTTTAATAGACTCTTAAATGATCCCATTTTGTGCGTTACATGTATCTATTGAGATCGTGAAGATTTTTGAAAGAACTGCATGAAGAGCTCCAGCCTCCAGGAGTTAGGGCTGCATAGAACAGACTGCAGTGAAGAGCGAAGGGAAAATGGTAACAGTTCAGTTAGGAAAAAGCCAAATTTGAGAAAAAAAAATATGGATTGAAGTCACAACCGAAGAACAGGTTTTACTCTGTGTGTTTAAGGTGTTTAGGCTACTCGCTTACAGTTGGGCCATCATTAAAACCCATTTGTTGATTATTAAATCTGTGGTAGGGAAAATGTCAAACTAGGATCCTTTCCTTTTGTGCGACACGATAGCAAGCAATCTACAAAATTACCACCAGGTGGCGGACATGCAGCAACTTTGGGGAACCAACACGCAGGGAACAGTAAAAAAGCTGAATTGGAAATATTACTGTCAAACAGATGTTCATGTCTTTGATGCTGTATCTAAGTTAAGGTAGGAATGATGAGGTTGGAAAGGCTAATAAATTTATTATGTGGTGGAAAAGTTATTTGTTCTCGCCCACGAGACAGAGAAGCCATTATTTTCAAAGTATAACGCTGGCTGTGCTTTGTTCATGGTGACACAAAAGTCCCCTCACCCTCCTCCTACTTTTGTTGTTTACTGTGTGATGTGTATCTTTGGTTTTGAGCAAGGAAGCACAGATTGTAGTAGTTTCTATAAGTTGGCTGCTTATAACTTAGTACATTTAAATAAATCTATTGCAGAAAAGTGCCAGGGACGCTGATCATCCAGCAGTGAATAAAAAACGTAGACAGAACATTAATGCAAAGGGGCAAATGATGTGCGAGAATCGCGGTGCCCCTAAGCCAAGCAGACAGTTTGACAAATGTGTTTTTCTCCCATTTTGATCAAACAGACCAGAGCATCTTTGCACCCGGCTTGTCAAAGGGCCGAATCTGTTTTCCATCTCACTTAATCCCCACTCTCACCCCTCTCCAGCAGCCTTTCATCCAGACCTCCTCTCTGGGATGAAATGGGCTGTTAGTAGACACGAGTTGATAGTATTGTACCTCGCTCTGCAGATGAGGAGAAGCGACGCAGAAATGCTCGGGTTCTTGTTCTTTTCTTCTCACTTCTTTCTCAGCTCTAAGCTCCACAGCCATCCGCAGATAACTTACAATACAGGGAAGGGCTGTCACAGAGAGGAAGGAGGTCAGCAGGCTGCCTAGGCTGCCTCTGCCATGGATCAGTACCCAGGATGCAGGCTAGGGCTCCTGGCATTGCATAAAAACTTGGTTACAAATTCCCATGAGGTGACAGGTTCACGTGCAGTGCGTGGATGGCTCCGAGTACAGGAGATTGTGAGAAAGAAAGAATAAGAGGAAGAAGAAAAGGAAATGACTAGCACCTGCTGGAAAACTCACATACATAACTTCAGTAAGTGCTAATTCAACGAGACAATCCCACTTCACCAATGACAAAAATGGGTGAGCAAAGAGTTCAAGTGATTTACGCAGGAGGCGAGATCTGTGTGTTAATTACAATTTCATGTGACTGATACAGCAACTGAAAGAGGCATAATCTGAGTGAAAGTGATCTCTTCCTTCCCAAAGATCCAGTTTTCTGGTGTAACTGCGCTTATGTAACTGAGTTTGTAACCGAAGCAAGTGCTATTTAAGCAAAGATTTATTGTGAAAAGAGATATATTGTCTAGATTTTGGATTAGGCCAACAATCTCAAAAGTCTGACAAGAAGTGGTCACACTAACCATGTCTGCCTGGCAGCATCGCCCATATGTGAGAAACCAGGGTGATCACACTTGGCCTGTGCTTTGAAGGACCCCATGCTTTGAATGACTGTTCTGCTGTCACTGTCTTGTAACAGTCAGTAATTTTTTAACATGGGACCCCATGTCTCATACTGTACTGGGTCCCGCAAATTTTGTACCCAGTCATGTTAACGGTATTTTTCTTTCTCAATCATTACCAAGTAGGCACAGATCCTTTATTTTCATTTGTTTGTATTAGTACATGTTTGCAGAACATGATCCCCTTCCTCCTGGGGAACTGGTACATTGACATAACCTGTCTTCATTCTTTCTTCACTCCCTTCCTCTGCCCTCCATGCCATCTCTTGGTCCCTTCCCATTTGCAAAAATCCTGTCTTTCCTACTATGCATATTATTTTGCTCTTTATATATGTATTGAGCTTCCCCTTCAAGAGAAGCCATGCCATATTTAAGCCTGTGTGTCTGATTTATTTCACTTAACATTACGCTCTAAGGTGCCTCCCTTCTCCTTCAAATGAGTCCAGTTTCTCCTTCTTTGTGGCAGAGTAACACATGCTTCCTTTTCCTTGTTAGACTGTTTTGCAACCTTTCAAATTTCCCCAGAAGGTTCCGTTAGTAACAATAGACAGATAGGCTGGGATGCAACAATTATGCTATAGCTCACATTACTGTTCTTTAATTAGTTGCTTCCTTTATTCGTTCAGCAAATCCACGTAGAACCCCCACTCTCAGTGAGGGCTTTGCCAAGACTCAGGTGACTTCGTAGTTCTTTCTGGCACTGTGTTCTTAAGCTTTCTCGAAAACATGGAAACCTTCTTGCTGTTCCCAGCCACTTGATATTTCTACTCAACTTCCCTTCAAAGAATGACCCATCACAATGTTGTCCTTGAGCACAAAAACGCCCTCAGTAATTCTTCTTTGTACTGGTTCTTGTCATCACCAAAACCACCTGAGAAATGAACCCCCATGGAGATAGCCATCTTTACCCAAGGCTAACAGAGTTCTCTGGCAAGTGCTGGTGGATTTGTAAAATATTAAATATGTTCCCTATTCTTTGTACATTTCAAAGTCAAGTCTGAGAAATCTTATGTGGTAAGTATTTGTTTCTACATGATATTGCATTCAGCACTACACAGAGGGCTTTCTTTAGTTGCAGTTTGATTTCTGAAGAATCTGTCCAAAGGCGATGGTAAGACTAAAAATATCTGAATGTAAAGACAATGTATACAAAGGGCAAAACAGAAAGAATTTGAACAATGAAGAACAAAGCACGTTCTTGGTGTCCATCTCGAGAACAAGAACAAGTACTCTCGCAGAAAGTGAGGTGTGAGCGAGCCTGAAGTGGCTAATGCTCACACTGGGTGGTGCAGAGAAAAGCTATTAGACCTTTTCCAAATAAGGCTGGAAGACTGTGCAGAGGAGGTGGGACTGCATGAGCAATTTGGATGATGAAAGAGATAGCTTGGCAGCTCAAAAGAAAGAGCATTCCAAGAATATGGCACAGTTTGGAAAAGGCTTGTGTGGAGTGACTGGGTGATGGAGATATTAAGCCAGTTGGCTTCAGTGGATTGGGGCTTCATTCCAAGAAGGATTTTAAACCTGATTCAAAACAAAATAATGACTTTCTACAGAATTATTATGGCAACTAACAATAAATTCCTGACTCCAATATATGTTATACACATTAAGGTTTAGTTCATGGGATTCCTAGCAAAGAAAGTCTCCTGGGTATAACTTCCTGGCTGATGAGTGAGTAAGGGGTATGAAAAACCTCAGCGACTCAGGGTAAACACAGCTCAGCCCATCTCCTCTACTCTGTGCAGGAGCAAGAAGCAAGCAGCTGGAATTGCTAGAATAGAAGGGGGAAAGGTTTTTCCTTTAAAGAGAACATGACTTCCAGTCTTGGGTGTCTTTTGTGCTGTATTCATGAGGACTGACATGTTGAGCAGAGTGCAGTGCCCTGAGTTTTGGGAAAAGGCCCCTGCTTGTACTTGTCACATGGTCATTTTGAAAACTGAGGAAGACTGTGTTTATCTACTGTCAGAGGTTTAAAAATCCTAAGAATGCTTACTGCTGTTGAGATGCCTTACATTAAAAAGAGGGGGGAATCAAGACCAATAGAGGCATTAAATACAGACAAGCAAGTAACTGTCACAGAGATATGCTTGACTGCCAAGTGATAAAAATAGGACAGGAAATGTAGAGGAAGGCAATGTGACCCTGGCTTTAAAAGACGAAGAAAAGAAGGAGTGAGGGGTTAGTATAGGAAATGTGTCCTAAGGAAGGAGTAGAATTTAAGTAATTCAACAGGAGCGACAGAGTGCACTGGAAAGCACAAAGGACAGCAGAAATATGGTGGTGAGGAAAAGTCAGTCTTGACAGAAGGGCGCCCTCTACTATCTGGGGCAGAAGTCCCTGGGACGCGCGAGAGGGAGCCAGGCAGGAGAGGCTGTGGAGACCTTGCTGACAATGGGAAAGTGAGCTTAGTTTCCCTACCGTGGTGAGTAATGAAATAACGAGAGAATAGGGCTTTCTGCCCAAGCTCAGGGAAAACAGTTCATATTTTGAAAACTTTCGATAAGTTTTTTTTTTCCCCTTTCCCTAATACAATGTTGAATTGCCAGTGCATGGAAGAGGTAAATCCTCCACCCTATGTGATGGTTCTGATAGCACCATCTGAAGAGCTACCAGATAATTTGTCTTTGTGAAAGGACATAAGCATACTCTTGAGCTCTGTGACTGCTACCAGAGCAGGCACCTTGCAGAAGGGCTCTGGAGTGCGTCACTTGGCATGTCCTGCTGCTCTGGCCATCTGCTGCGCCTTACAACGTGGTCTGGCAATTCAGGAGATGGCACGGGCAGCCCGACACTATATCCATATGTTAGTCTCCTCTCCTTGCTTGAGAAAAAGATCAGCCATCTTCGAGATGCCAGTAGGAATCCCATGTCACATGACTTCCTTTGTCTCCTCAAAGCCTAATATATCACC
The DNA here is from genome assembly GCA_004027595.1 of Dinomys branickii. Classification (NCBI taxonomy): domain Eukaryota; kingdom Metazoa; phylum Chordata; class Mammalia; order Rodentia; family Dinomyidae; genus Dinomys; species Dinomys branickii. Next base: position 22,939 of record PVLD010017820.1, on the reverse strand, counting down.
AAAAGTATTTGAAAAGTGCAGAAACAAATCTGATCAAAATCTCTCTGGGTGTAATTCAGTTAAGTGTTAGCCAATATGGGAGAAAGGACTCAGACTATGGAGACAGAGAGAGAGAGAGTGAGAAAGAGGGCGCTGAGGAGACAGACCGCACTTGGGATTTGCTTTGGGAGAGGTGACTCCCTGCCATAATAAAGATTCTTGAGAAATTGTGATCAACATTGCCAATTTTTTCACTTGCGTGCAAGATCTTATAGCTTAAAGCCTTTCCACTCAAGGTCTTCCACCACTTCTACCATGTTCTATCTCCTTAAAAATTCAAAGGCCACACCCACCTGCTGACTCAGAAACTATTTTCTTAGAGCCCTCCAGTGATTCATTAACATTTTAAAGCTTAAAATGCACCAATCTAGAAAAGTGTACGTGAAAAGCATCTTCCTTAGCTTTGACCTTTCTTGTAAAATAATCGAGAAGTAATAGAGGAAATAGAGGTCCTCCTTTACTGTTCAAGAATTTATACACAACGCTGACACAGATTTTTTTTTTTAAATTGCGAACTTCACACCTTGAGTATTTTTGTTAATAATAACTGAGTTCATAGCATTTGTCAAAGGGATCAGAACATATAGAACTAAAAAGATGCCTACTGGGTTATTTTATCAATCCTCAGGAAGAAAGCTTTGAAAAGTTTGTTTTCTGGCTTCCCTGCTCTGATGTAAGATTTGCATCGAGTTTACCACTTCTTCATTCAGGCCACTTAAATCTCTGCTTATCGGGCTATTCACAGACGAGCCTGTGAGTGCTCGTGGTTTACTTGTTAACCTTATTAACTGCCGCTGTGCACTGTGTCCCAGTCTTCTAATCTCCGAGTCAGATGTGGGTCCAGGGTCTTCCACACTGGTGGCTGTTATTTCCCCTCTGCTGGCTGAGTTTTCTCACACACTCTATTAATGAGGGGTGCTAAACCTCCTTTGATGGAGAACAGTCTTTTCCAGCTTAGGGTTTGAATTGAAAATGAATTCTCTATTTGCACAGGACCATGACACTTGAGATAACATCACTTTCTGTCCCCCAGGCAGCAGTAGTTCTGGACACTACTTCTTAAACACTTTATGCCCCATATTATGTGGGTTGCAGTTGCTCATATGGAAAGGAAAAGACAGTTTAAAACTTGAACAAGAAGAACAAAAATGCCTGCTAGGCTTCCAAATTGTCCATGTGAGATTCAACTCTTATGGTAGAAAAGAATGACTAGCAGAGACCATATTTTTATATCATTAAAAATGTGTGTGTTTAGCCAAGAAAATGAAAAAAGACAGGAAAATTAATTCAATCTCTCATGGAACAATTAAAAATAGGATAACAAATTGTCAATTAATGAAGCACACAAAAGGCTAGGAGGACTATTCAGAGTATTATTTTTAATTGAAATATGTGGAATGATTTTTACCATTAGTTATTTTGTACTAATACTGTTACTCAAAAAAGCAATTTGTTTTCTGGGAACACATATTGGACCTATGAGTATCCAAGAAATATCAACCAAGTGGTAAATCATTCTCTGATGTAATGTTTTCATTACATGATCTATAGGTAGAAACATAAATTGCTTTTATTGACCTCACTATTCAAAATACTTGTAATAATTCTGTTTTGATAGCTTCTACAGAACAGAGAAAAATATACATGTAATTTTTACTTATTTATTCCTGGAATATGTATTTATTAGGTACATATTCTATCTACCACTATGTTATGGGTATGAAGATGTAATCTTTAGATGCTAAAGAAAAATAATGCTACCCTTGTGAAGCTTACATTTTAGTGGATTGAGTAACCCAAAAAATAATTGCCTTACAGTTCCGACAGAGATAATTGGCAAAAGAAAAATTAGCATCCTAGTAAAATATGTTAACATCTGGAGAGTAATGAAATTATGAGCAACAAGCATCAGTGAAATCATGCCAAATTCAAATGATAGCTGCTCTTGGTAGACTTCCAGAAGTAACGATTAAAGGAAGTTATTAGCCCTAAACCCAGTATGTCTTCCGTGATGGCCATGGAAGAGGTTATGTCAGGATCCATTCAGGGGGATGGACAAATGCCAGGGTATTTCACGGGAACCTAATTGCTCTTCCCTGCCAGGAAATCACTGCAGCATGACAAAATCCCAAGGATCAAAGCGCCTAAAGACAAAGACTCCTGCAGCAGACTTGTAGTGCCTTCAGGTTATGTTGTAGATCACCCAAAATGCCCTAGAGGGGGCAGTGCCTCTGACAGAATGCTTGACTCAGATTCACCTCGGGCTGTGACCTTGGTTAAGTTACTCATGACTTCGAACCTCAGTTTTCTTATTTGAAAATTGTATAATATGATACATCAACACAAGATTAGTAAAGAATAAATTAGACAGACAGATCTTAGTTATGTAGCAACATATAATTACATTACATCTGTCTTGCAATTCCTCAGTAGGATTTATAAAGATACATTTCACAAGTACACACGTTTTATACTTTGCTTTCAGAGTACATGTGCTCATTAGACTTTACCTCCTGTTAAGGTGCATTTCTTGTGCATATTTTGAATTTTGCTCACAAACTGATGGGACAATTATTTCAAATATCAGTTGGTGCCTTCTCTTTTTTTTTTTTTTCCGGGACCGGGGATCGAACTCAGGGCCTTAGTGCTTAGCGGGCAAGCACTTACACCACTGAGCTATACCTCCAGCCCGAGTTGGTTCCTTCTCCAGCCACCAGTTCCACACTGCCAGCGCCCCCATTTTCACGCACACAGGAGACCCTGTGTATGAAACCACGTGTAAGTATTGCATTACAATTGATCCTTACTGAAAAGTAGACACGGAGAGCTGAAGGAAAAAGGGGCGCAGCCCAGCAGGAGCAATGTCTATTTTCACACACGCACTGTAGATGAACCAAGAAATGCTTGCATGTGCTGCAAGGAATAATTCTTAGGCCCTCTGACTGTGCCTGAAGAGGGCAAGAAGGTGAATAAGGGAGTGGCACAGCCTTAGGGGAGACACGCACAATATTATGTCAGGTCTGAAATTGTCTAAAAAGAAGTCAGGTTAGAAAATACACATGTGTGCCTGTGTGCTTGTGTGTAGGTATCTGTGTGTATTTACTGAAAAATGATTCCCTCTCTTGTCTGCAAACCTATTGGTCTGTTGTCCATCTCCATATATTTTATAGAAAGTGTTGTATGTATAATTAAGTTGCCTATATCTCCTTGCTTTTAATTTTTTGTTCATTTCTCTCTAATCTTATACAAAATGTATATGAGGAGAAGTAGCAAACTATTCTACTGTCAGTTTGAAACCACTGTGAGTAATCTCCCCTGGGGCTACAAATATTTTTGGACACCTATTACGTTCCAGGCATGATACGCCAAGGACACAGCCCCCACTGGGGTTAGCAGAGAGATCTGGCATGCAAGTGGACAGGTAAAAAGTAAGACAGGAAGCCTTTTACTAAGCACATCAGCCTAATTCTCTTGCTAGCATGTACCTGTTCAGGCTTGCATGGATGTGTGTGTAAGTGAACTGGGCTCTGCTTTTCAAGGTGGAGATATGTGCCCCTCTGTGTACATTGGCACAGACTGCAGACCTTGGAAGGCAAAGGTGGCTGCCAGCCACTGGTGGCTCGCAGGGTGTTCCAAGATGCCAGACATCAACACTTTCATAGTTCTGCAAAGCCCACACTGTAACGAGCTTTTCCTCCAGAGCCAGGAGGTAAATTAGACCCTTCCATGCAGGTGCTAATCCACATGGTAACTTCTGACCACTTTTAGCAGTTCTATTAGACATTTTCCTGTGTGCCCTTTTAACACTTGCTGGCAGATTTCTTGGTGATACCTCAAATTCAACAGCTAACACTAAAATATTTATCATTATAGCCAAATCATGAATTACTGCAACTCAATGGGTCTCAGACATGACTTCATCATTTATCTATAGGATGAAGCTCATGGTGAGAACATGATCTAGAGAGCAGACACAATGAATGACAAAGTTTTGTCACAAGCATGGGTCTAATTCTCCCTGTAACAACTTACAGATACATAGAAATACATGCAAGGGAACCACGTGTGGAGTGGTGTCATCTATTTCTGACTCAGATTCATTGTTCACAAGTTCTCTTTGCTACATCAGTTAGTGACATGACCCAAACTCCACACACAGAGGATGAAAACAGCTTCTTCATGCTACGCTATGTATTACAGAGTTTAACAGACCCAGTCACACTTCCGGTATAGTATGTCCAATCTTTGCTTATTATTTAATTCAGCTCACCCTGACATAACGCACAATTCCTTGGTCTCTACTCAGCTGGCCTCTCAGCCCTCATCCTGTCCTTAAACTCCCTCCCGCAACCAGGGACTAGAGATGAATTCCTGATGGTAGTGGTATCACTGCCTTTTTCCAAGTAGCTGAGGCCAGAGCCCCCCATGTAGGACAGATATCAGGGCTCTGTAGCTGGGCTTTCTCTCTGGCTTAAGTGCTCCCTTCACCTTTCCAACTGTGCCTCCTCCTTGTCATCTAATTTATACTTGTGCCATCATTCAAGTGTCTCTTGTGATCCTCACTAGTAAATTTTTTCTCAAGCAGCTCAGTTTTCTTGAAGCGCTACTTTTCCTGGGATCTATACCTCTCAAAGTTGTGTTCAAAATTTAAAACCTAGTTTAGTCTCAGCTCCTGCCCCAACTATGGTATTAGGATGTACTAGAAGTCATTTATTCCAGCCCTGCCTCCAATCCCCACCCTTTCATTTTTATTGAACACAAAACCATCAGGATTATTCCTGCCCCTTCCTCAGGCCCTTCTATTCCATCACTAATACCCACTTCTGAAAAATTGTGCAACCCATGTTGTTTTTCCTACCACATGAGTAAGATTTTGTATAAGTGCTCAATTCCTCTTACTTTTTCTTTTTTTAATATTTTCTTTACTTATTACTCTGAACACTATCATCCCCATTTATTGTTTCTTCCTCATGCTTCTGAAAATTCTACCATCAATTATGTTAGAAACTATCCTCCGATTCCTTCTCTATGCTATGCCACCGGTGAGTATCCAGTCTCATAACATTTAATCACACTTAAGCTGAGAGCTCCTGGTTTCCCACTTTTGACCCCAAGCTCTCCCGAGCCCCAGATTCATACTTCAGCCCCCTACTTGGCATAGGCACTTAGAAGGCTAATAAGGATCACTTTGACTCTTCTGCCTCACTTCCAAAACACTTGCCTCCAGCTCATCCTGTAGGCTGTAACTTCCAACAGGGTCCAGCACCATCAAACTGTTAAACATCTCCAGTTCCACCACCAAGCTACCCGAAAGTTTTGCTTGGATTGCAACAGCCATTTCATGTGCTATTTTCTTTACACTTTACATTCTGTTCCACAATAGCCTGAGCATTATCGTCAAAATGCAAGTGACATCATTTTCCTTCTCTGTTGAGAATCTGCAGATAGTAGCCATCTTTCTCAGAAGGATTCAAACTCTTTACTATAGCCTATAAAGCTCTAAAGGATCTACTAGCACCTACGTATCTCTGTCACATCTGTTCTCATCCTTTCTTCAATTTTGTCTTATCATCTTAATTCCTACTATATGGACATCCTAGGTCATTGGCGGTGAACCTATGCAGAGTGTCCTATTTGTTTCTTTTTTAAGACAAAAGATATTGATGTATGAGTCGGTTCATTTTAAATTAAACTAAATCTAAAGTAAAGCTTCAGTATTTTGGTTTAATTTCAGGGTTGGCTTTTCACAATAAATAAGTGGGATTTTGATTGCAGTTTGGGCACTCAGCTCTAGAAGGTCCCTTATTGCTGTCGTTCTTAGAAAATATTAAATGAATAAAGATTGTAGCCCTCAGAGGTTTGGTTGCCTTTTTCCTAGAACGTCCTGCTGTGAGATCATTAGACCATTTTTTCGGCATTCATCTTCCCAGTACCTCTGACTAGGGCCTTGTCTACTCACCCACGTGCGGTGGCGGTCCCACTCCTCACGCTCTCTGATCGACTCCCTGACTTTACACTGCTCTATAGTCATCCGCTTACCACCACCGGGCAGGTCTTCTTTCTACTTACACTACGTACCATCTTCCATTTCTTTCTATCTATCTATCGTCTATCATAGTGCTTCGTGTGTTGTCTTTCTCTCCTGTGAGATAGCGGGATCCTTGGAGGCCATATTTTTGCCCTATTTAAATATTTTTGCATATTTAAGACTGTGTCTGGTACACACTGGGTATTCAATAAATGCTCTCTGAAAGAATGAGATGAAGTGGATAATTGAAATAAAAGTCTGTTTAACAGGCTTGCTGTGGACACCCTGATATGACAAAGTTCAAACTGATACGATGGGGCTGGAGACCAAACCACACAGCATAAAAGACAAAGGAACCTTTGAGGAAATACCTGAAATTTAATGGGACGGAGTGTGACTTGGAGTGTTTCTTGCAGGAATAAACATGTGAAAGCCTGTGAGAAAATTAAAGCCATTGTTTGGCATGATATAAAAGAAAAAACAATGTTCCAGAAGGCAGAAGATACACATATGGAATCTGAATTTTATCATCTGTGGAATCCTGAGCAAGCTGCTGATCCTGTTTGACTTCCATTTCCCATCTGCCCAGTAGAGTGTGAGGGATAAGCTTATCTCAGAGATCCCGCCTCACCTAAGATATTATTCAGCTCTACAAGAGCCTGCGAAAGGAAGAACAAGGGAAAGGGAAAGAGCAGGAGGGAGGAGGTGGAGAGGCAGCCTTTGGAGTATCCACATTCCTTCCAAGGGACAAAAACAGATAAGTTAGAATACAAAGCAAATTGCATAGAAGAGATGATTTTCATAGGATTGCATTACCTAAAAGAACTTGCTTTTATAATTAGGTATCTAAGCATTCTAGAGAAACAGTTGATTTACACTATTTCGGTATACGTTTTTAACCAATGCCTATAGCCTCTCTAAGGCCTGGAGCTTCTGTATTCTAAACAACACATTTGGAGTATTGGGCCTTTGTAGGTCCTATCGAATGCAGTTATTGCTTTGTAAATGATTACTAAAATATAAGCTGTGCTGTTTTGCTGGAATGCTTTACTGCATAACTTCTCTAAATATTTACATATTTTATTTGAATAATATTCATTCTGTATCACTACCTAAAGGGGTTCAAATGTAGTAATTGTTTAATAACAGTATTTTAAAATACATGCTCATGCTGTGGGGTATTTTTCAATATGCTAAAATATTCCAATATACTATAGATAGTAAGTCTTTCTTTGTCATTATCTCCCTTTATATTTTGATATAATTTTATGTGACTGTGATTTTTCCACAGCATGTACGTGTGTGGCATTTTATGCAAGCTGATTTCTTATAAGCAGGTGTACTCTTTCATCTCTGATGATTTCATCACAATATTTTGCTAGCCGTTTGTGCATAGTATTTCCTCAAATGGGTTTTTCCATAGGTCTGAGTGAGGCAGGATATGAATTCCTAACTGTGACCCCCCAAAATATGACGCTGTGTTTCTTAAAAGCACAACCACCTATGGTGTCAAGTTAACAGCTCAAAACTGTGGTCCAATTAGCTGAGGATACTGCCAAGGAGGTCAAAGATCCCATAAAAACTAGCAAAGACACTGGAGTTAGGCAATCACAAGAATCTGGAGGAATGATCTGGGGTCATAATGATTACCTCCAGAGCCAAAGGGACCACTCAAGAAAAGCACATAGAAGCTAAAGTTCAAATTGTCGTTTATAGAGCTTCTCTCCAGGTCTCGTTACACAGCAGAATTCAGGCTTCTGTGAAATGGTCCACATTTTATTCTTTATCTCTAGAGATATTTCCCTTCAGAAGCTACATAAAGAGGAATTGCAGATAGAATGCTTTTCTTGAATATTTTTTCAAATTGGAAAACAGAGATCAGAGTTGAAAAAAGTTACATTAAAATGAACTTGCATGCACTGCAGCCATTCTGTCCAAGTAAAAGCCAGGACATTTGACACCCCAGAGTAAAGGGACAATACAAAGAACACTCAGCAGAAAGGACGTGGATGGAATATGAAACTCAGGTCTGAAACTCCTATTAGTAGCTTGAGGTTGAAAATCCCTGAATGGGTAAGATTCATTGTTGTGGTTCATTAAGGGACAGCGACCTGTGTTTGAACTGAGGCTCACTATTCTTGACCTAAAAGTGTCTTGATAATAAATATCTTGCTGGAAAGTGGTAAATCACAGTCATTTAAAAGACAAATCATTTTACACTGTCAATTTTTACTTTGAAGAACTTAAGTCATCTTCAGTATTATATAGACAAAAAGCAACAACATTATTTTGACACAAAATAGTTGAGCAGCCTCCACACTTCCTTGCTAGCCCCCAAACCACCCATTCCTCCTAAACACTACCGTTTGCATTCATTTTTATAATTCAGTTTTTCATTTTGAGCCTCTCTGCTTAGCTTAACACCATTAGTGACTGTGCTTTTAAAAACACATGATGTCTGTTTTGGTAAACCCTCAGGAGAAACCCATTGAGCAAACCCTTTGTACAGAATAGCAGTGAAGTATAGTAAAGAACTTGACAAGTCATGAATGAAAGAATAAAATGCACTTGCCAAGGAAAGCTACATCTTTACATTAAACTTGTAAAGCAGATGAAAAAGGACAATTTAGTATCTTCTACCACTTCTTTGCTAGATTATAATTCATTTGAAAACACACCCAGTCACCATCACAGATTTTCATTCCATGTGCACAAGTCTGGTGTCGCCACTTGTTTTCCGGAGGATAATATGTGAAAACCCTCTGCCTAGGTTTTTTGCTTTATTTCTTTTCCGTGTGACCCGTGGCAAGATTTACAGTGCCTCGCTATGGAAAGTGGGGGTTCCCTACTGCTTATGATTATTGAGGTTCTCTGAGGCAGGGCATACAATCTCAGATAAACTATGCCCCTCAATTACAAGGGCTAGTTGAATATGATCCTTGCTTTACAAATGCCTTATTTTCCAATATGCAGTGTCTACAGTCACTTAGCAGGCCTCATTGGGAACACAAAGGTCGCTGTTTCATCTCAAAAGCTCTTAGAGCAAACGTGCTATTGTCCTGTGTGTACTTCGGGCCCTAAACCCTCAGAATTCACTTCGGGAGACTCTTTCTACCATCGCTGTTCTTTCCCCACATCAGATCATAAAGGAAACTATCTTGGTCCCCAAACTGAATAAGCCAACAAAGTCAGTCAGAAGGAAAAATGCTGAGTTCTAAAGACTGCAATGAAAAGTGACGGCTCCCATTCTCCATCTTCCTCGTCCTACCCCTCACTCCAATGTCAGACGCTAGGGTGTCTCTTCGCTGGCATGAAAATTTGAGCTACGAATAAGAAGCCAGTCATTACTTTATCATCTGATATTAATTATAATAGTATTAGCGATGCTGAAATAACGTTGTATTATGTAGCTTTCAAATGTACTCCTAAAGGACTTTGATTATAATTTGCCATTTTATTCATGTTCAATTATTTTAAAGTGTTGCTGAATTAACAAGATCCACTTAGCCTTAATCACTACTTACCTCATCAGTTTATAGCTCTGACATGGCAGGCTTATAAAGACGATCTGTGACAGAGTGAGACTGGGGCCATCACGGCCAGGCTGACATGCACACTCCGCTCTGCGGGGTGACAGTTCCATTCCAGCAGGCACCTCTCCAACAGCAGCGATGACACATGAGCCCGTTCACAGGAAGAGGAGTGGGATGGGCAGCTGTGGCTGCTCAGAACTTCTCCCCGTTGCTTAGGTAAATTCTTTGCCATCTCTGAAATTCTATAATTGAGCATCTTCTATGTTATTCTTTCTGGATCACATGGATAGTACTGCCTGTTTTCTTCACGTCTTGAAAAAATAGATGAGTCAGTCTTCTGCTGGTGCAGCTGATTTTAATGGAATACATTCTGCCTGACTGCTGCATGGCTGAAGGTTGATTCTTGATGGCAACACTACATACTATTTATATGAGTTCTTTCATTATTTTTGAAGTTTTGTTTTTATTCCCATACTCAGTTTGGACTGTCTTTTAGATTCTATCAACACACTTTGGCTTCTCCATTTGAAATTTACCAGATACTTTGTAACTCTCATCAATTTTTCTCATCTTTTCATTTTACCAAATCTTACAGATTTATAGCAATCGACTGCCAAGTAATTAAAAATTAACCAAAACACCTACAGTAGCTACCTGGAAATCCTAGTAGTAGCATGGTTTAGTACAACACATGTGTTAGATCCTTATTATGTGTCCAACACAAAAGTCCAATATTATCTAGAAAATTTATGGATATGGCCTCTGCTAATGTACATCAACAGGACTGCATGTGGTCATCAGGTAAACAGCTGTGTTTAAAGTATAGTAGGTGCTATCCAACAGAAACCCCCAGGTTTTTTCAAGTGTCATCCTGGTGAGTAAAATGGCACTGATCAGAATTTTGGTCACCAGTGTTGAGTTGTTTCTATGACGACGTGTAGTTTCAGAAAGGAACGCTGTATGAGAGCCTTTTAACTGGTTGATATTATAACTGAGAATGTCCCAACTAGTCCATCTTCCACTTTCTCACTGAAGGATTTAATTCAAAGGAAAAATGAATTAAGATGGCCTGTGGCAATGCTCTCCCTTTTATCTATCTCATCCATATTGTGCTGCTTAAATTTACTATTCCTATACCAAGAACTTGCTTAGCAACTAGAACTGTGGTCTTCAATTTTGCTCTGAACACTGGTCGTGATTAACTTGAGCAAGGGATTTCTAGGTATTTTGCCATCAAAAAAAAAGATGATACATTTAATCATGACATGAAAATAGATGTATAAGCCTCACTCAAAGCAGTAGCATTTTTTAGAATAACAGAGTAAGATTGTGTAAGTAATCATTGTAATGTTTATTGATATCAGATACGTGAATACATAGACACATAGATAAGCATACAGGTGTTCCAGTGCTGATAAGAATCAGAACTGGCGCCAAATCCTGCGCTTTAGGTTATACATTTATTAATCACCGACTGATATTATTAAGTGTCATAAAGAACTGAGTGTAGTTAAGCGCTTTGTTGAAATTAACCTCTTTAATTCTCTTGACAACTAAGTTATGCAGATTACTATTCACATTTTACATTTGAGCAACTGAAACAGTAAGTGATTTCACTGCCTTAATATTACACAACAAAAACCAAAGAGACCAAGAGTTTACTTGAACTTAGAATGTCTGAGGTCCTGAACCCTGATTACATACTGTCTGCTCTTGTTCAGGCATTATGATCTGATTTGGTCCTAATGTATTCACAATCATGTGTGATTTGTTTTGTTTTTGTTTCTTTGTCTTTTAGAAGCTTCTTACAAAATATCTTCCAAAATTTATTTTCATAGAAACACCAAAGAAAAGCATCTCTATGCTTTTTCTTCATAATTTTAAAGTTGCTCACTGCTTTTCTTTGAGATATGCTCTTAGTGAATTCGCACCATACTCACTCTGTAGGTTAAACCTCCTTCCAAAGCTCATGATAAAATTTGCATTAATGCAGAAGGAATTGAAAAATACTGTTTAAATAAAAAGAAATACCCAAATCTCCAGACTTTGGTTTTGTAATCTGTGTTGCTTCCACTTTAGTGTATTCTTTTTTATAGAGAAGATTGCATGGCAACTTGACACAGATCATGTCTGTGCCCTCATTTCCCCTTCCTTCACCTCTCTCCCAAATGTCTGCTAGGGTGATTTCCTTGCCTCACTGTCCTATTGCTGACTTCCATCTCCTTCAATCTCTCCATTGCTTGTTCTTTCTGGTATGACATTCTTCTGCCTTGAAACTTCTCCTCTGGTTTAAAAACCTTCTGCTTGATTTATCCAAACTACCAGCCATATTCTCTGTGATGATTTCTTTTTTTTTTTGGTTAGGTCTTCCTTCTCGTTGACCTGGTGTTTGAACAGCAGAACTCATAGCAAATGTGAAGCTCTTCACTTTATTAAAAAAGAAAACTGGAGATGTCTTTTTAGGAGTGTTCTTGCATCACTGTGATGAAGTAGTATGAATAGGATTCTAACTAATTTTAGTTCTGAATTCAGCAGCCCTTTCAATGGTCTTTAAATTGATCCAACATATTCTATTCCACTTATCACAAAATTGATCTTGGGGAAAACACTCTGAACAATAATATTTTAAATAAGCCTTTGGTTGGCATTATAATTCCTGTCTTCTAAGGAGCACATGCCAATGGGAATAAGGTCACAAACCTTTGTACTGCGGGAGAAAAGCCTGGTAAGCAGGGCCACCATCAGTCACTGAAATTTATAGGAAGTAGCTCCAATCACAAAGCTAGTATAAATGTAAGAATTTGGGTGAGGGAATAAGTGTGCATGGAGAGGGCTGAGACTGGAATTGAACCCTGTACCTTTGCACTGAGCTAGATCACCAGGTCTTTTTAATTTTTTTTTCAACCAGAACCTCACTAATTTGCCCCAGCTGGACTCAAGCTTATCTCATCCCCCTGAACCTCCCAGAGTGATGAGATTATAGGTCTGCGCTACCGTGCCAGCCCTCACATGAGAACTCTAGGCTGTGACTCAGTTGGCACAGCCAGAATAGACTTTTAAATACACCTATGGGCTAGCCGCATTCATGAATAAACATGGACTGCTAAAGCTTGCATCATTCTCCAAGCATCACATCCCAAACATTACACAGTGTAGGAACCGTAAAGCTTCTCATGCTGTTCTACTTTAATGCATTTGGTTTGTTTCAGTTCTTTGACATTTAACTGACATTCTTTGATGACTGTGATGCAAAAGTGAAATTACAGTGTTTTATTTAAAATAAACCCTATGAAACGTTTTTAAAAGTTGGAAATCTCTAACATAATTGTGAAGCTATTTGCATTCCCATCAGTACAAGGAGACAGTCTTCCATGTATCATTTCAGTGATAGGCACCTGAAGTGATCTGGCTCACATCCCACATCAATACAAGCACTGAAGGGGCCAAGTTTTAAAGTCATGTATTAGAGGCATCATTTACCGATTGCAGATAGAGAGATATTTTTAAAGGCGCAATTATGCCATTAACAAATTATCCAGTTACTAAGTTGACTCATCAAGATAATGAGAAAAACTCAACGATGAATATTTTCAGAGAAAGAAGTTAGTACGATGTAAAGAATATGTTCATAATTTAGTGAATGTTATAAACATAACCCATATAACTCTAATCTTTTAGGTGCTGCGTATAATTTTTATTCCTAATCATTTAACACCAATGAAAGAAAATGAGAAGCTGTGGAATTAATGTTTATGATGATTAAAATAACTCAAACACAAATGGCGATTATATCTAAGCAAGCTCTAGTTGTATAATGATCTAAGCCTTCATATTATCAGCAAATTAGTGAATATAATGTCATTGTCATGCTGTTAATGCTAACTGTGATATCTTTCACGGCAGTGTACTTTCCCCAGCTCTCTCTACAGCCTCTGCTCCCCTACCATCTGGAATCTTTTAGCAATGGATGATTTGGTGCTATATTATGCTTTCCTGATCTTTCAGATTTAGAAATCTTTGTTTTATCTTCTTCTGGTATAAACACCAGCGATAATTACTAACTGCGAAGGACTTTGTTTGAATGTGAAGATTCCTCTACCTACTCTTCCTATGTTGAACAATACAGGCTGGTTTCTGGATGTCCCAAAATGTCCACTTTAGATGATAAGAGAAATAATATAGTAGCATCTTTCCAATCCATATTTTAATATGGCAAAAATTCAAGTAAAAAGCAGAAGAAAAACTTAACTTTCAGCCCAAATTTCCTTTTGGGTTTAGCAATTCACCTTATCAGTTTTCTTATGTTTGTTGCAGCCACCAAATAAATTCTAAATGAATTACCCCAAATGCTTTAAAACATGGAAAAGCATGCTGCAAATATTTAATGTGATACTCTTTGTGGTCATACATACAGGGAGTATGCACATGTATAAAGAGAGATTTACAGACTCTAGTCATTCATTTAAAATTGTCATTAAATTATCATTGCTGTTAGCATGATGGTCTGAATTCTGAGACCAAGTTCTTGAGACACTAGGTGGTGCAGCGCCAAAAGCTCTGGGAGTATCTCATCTCAGCACCATTTGTCTGCTCAGGGCCTAAGGACAGTTCCCTGAGCCTGTTCTTTCCTCCTTAAAGAGGGCACCTTGTCTTTCCCACTCAAAAACTTTGCCAAAAGTAATGCCTAAGAAAGCATTTGAAAAACTATTTAAAATTTAAAACTATTTTTAATAGCCTCATAAAGGATAGTTCTTAGGATAATAATAATAATCAGGTGAGAAATATTTACAGTTGAAGCATTAATAAAATACATATGAGTTCAGTACAAAACATTTGGTTGCAAAATTAAAGATACTTAGCATCTGTATGGTGACGTTTATAAATTTCAGGATTCATGTTTAATCTTTATTAACACAGGCCAGCATATAAAAACTTACCCTAAAAGTTATTTGAAAATCGTGCCCAAACTAACTAGGTGTACGGAAAGCTGTATTCACATTGAATAATTAAAATGATGATAATATTGAACCGCACTTCCTCAAATAATAATGTCATCAAACATTTTGTAAAAATTAATTAAGTCTCACACTTTCCTTATTCAAAAATGAATTAATAATTCATGGAATAATGAGGCCGATACAATCAACACCACTAACTGGTTCTCAGGATGAATATAATACCTTAGTCTTTTAATTTAATCACAAGAAAATTCTGTCATCTTTTATTGACTTGCATTTCAACTATCCTTATTTTAATTTTTAATAAATACACCTTCCTTATTATTGAAAAAACTTATAATACACACTTTAAAAATAATCTGACTTCTGTGGAACTATGAAATTAAGAGTTTAGATAGTTTCATATTTTGAAAAATAATCACAAAGAACAGAAAAATTTATCTGGCTTATTTTGAAGTAGACAGAATTACTTCTAAAATTTTATGAGATTTTAAAAATACCTCTTAAATGACACAAATTCTGACTCTAAAATCTTTGATATTTTCATTAACACCTTAGGTCCCACTTCTCACTATGTAGAATTCCAACAAGGCTAAAATTTCTCTACTGAAAGAAACAAATTGAGCCTGTAAATGTAAATCTCTTTTTCCAAGTTAGAATAGGAAAAAAGGGCTTTGACTTCCAGAAAGCTACCAGATTGGTTTTAACTTAATTAACAATGAAAATTAAGGATGGAACAATAGTGACAATATTATTTGTTTGCAGGTTTCTTCATTTCTTTACCAGATAAGGATTTTTTTTTTTTGGAGGGGGAAGGTTAGTTTGCAATACTTACTCTTAGTGAATTACTAATTCCTCCTGAACTCCCTATATTGTCCTAAATATTCTAAAAACTCCAAAGTTGTTCTTTGTAGCAATGTGGAAAGTGCTCTTGGTGGAAAGGACACCAGCGCTGGCATCAATTCCCCAAGAAGCACGCTTCACTGAGGTGGCCATCTTGATTGCTCAGTTGACCGTGATGTCCTCACCACCTAGAATGTTGCATAGAATATGGTAGATGCCGAAACATATTTAATTAACCAAATAAACAAGTGATGAATGATTAGTATACTATGAAGAATCTAACAATGAAGGAACAAAAGTTTTGTACATACATACAGAGGCTCTCAATATTAAGTGAAAAAAGCAAGTTATATTATATCCAGGTATAACAAATCATTTTTACAAATTCTACAACATGAGAAGCTGCACGTTGCTTATAGAGGTTATATGTGTGTTGTGTACCTGTGTGTGTATTTGTATATGCAAATATCACAATATGACAAGAAGGACACATAAATTTAGGAAAGCAGGTGACCCTGAGATGAGGGGAAAGCTTAAGGTTACAGAACAAAAAAGCAACTATAATGGTAGTTATATTATTTTTAAACTGAGTGCAATTTAATTTTAAAAACCTGGATAGTTCCTTATCTCCTTACTTTCTAAAATATCAATCCTTATATTTCTCTTTGTATGAAATACTTCATGATAAAATTGTTTAATAAAAATATCCAGCATACCCTTATTACATTCACATAGAGCAACTCAGTAGGAAAGTCTGTTTCTTAATAATATAGGATAATTTGGTATACTTTGATTTTTAATAGCTTAGTAACTTACTTTAATAATGTACTTATTTTAAACTGTGCTATGCAGATTCTACCAGTTTAAAATATCAGTGTAATTTTGTGGTTACAGAGCCTTGAACTGCACTATGGAAGTTCATTACTGCCCTCCAGAATCTCATTCTTGCTATTACATTTACATCAGACAGTAATTAATTAGTACATGCCCACATACAAATAACACCATCCTGGCTAAAGTACAAAACTCTTCCTGTCCCTTGCTTTGAGAGGCTTACTGCTGAAAGTGTCCTTAAATCTAGAAAAGCTTCTGTAATGCACAAGAGGAAGCCACTACGTTAGTCCAAGGCATTATTTCTTATGATTTCTGTGCCTGGATATGTGATCTTTGTTGCTTTATTCTGGGTGAAGAAAGAAAGTTCTTTGGTATTTTGTACACTCTCAAGCATACTGTTCATAAATAATAAAAAAACACAATATTTAACCTTTCATTATAGTTGCCTGTAGCTATTGCATTAATCTCTTCATGATTTGCCTCTAATTTATCTTAATGCCTTTAATGACCATTATAATTAATCAAAACAATTCTGCATGGCTATATTTATGGATTACGCTAAGGGGAATATATATGTATAACACAATTACATATATTTGTGACTCTGGACAATCAAAGCTGTTTAATCCTTATCAATGACATCAGTGTGGACCCAATTAGCACAGTTTGCAGCCACTTCATAATTCAAAAGAATGTGATCATTCAGCTGGAAGCACATTTGACAGAAACTCCATAGTCATGAAAGTAAAAGCTCGCAAGATCACCCACTAGGATGGAGAAGCTGTCATTCTTTCATCAGTGCTGTGGAATACTAATGTCAAGGTCAGAATGGTGTAATTTTAGGCTGCCAAAATATTTCTGGAATTGATATACTGAAAGATGTTTTAAAAAGTAAAGGTACAGAACTTTGAAAAACTTTCTCAAGGTATAGTTTGAGCTGACACTTTACTTCAAGAGACAAGGCTCCATTTTATCACCGTTTCCCAACAAAATCTTCTGTTAATTCTCTTGTAGAGTGATTCCAATATTCTTCCTCTCTTTTGTTCTCTATCTTATTAAATTTATATCTTGACGGAGAATTGTAACTATTGCAAAAATCTACTCCTTTGAGATTGTAATTTTAAAAGAAAGCCTGCTTTTGTTAAGTTTCATACTCACCCCCCACCCACATGTACACTCCTCCCACAAGTGGAGAGTGTGAGCTGCAGTTATTTCAAGCACCATTTTCTAAAAGTGTCTTTTCGAACACGTTTCTCTTCTCAGAGGGTATAGAATGAGAACATAACAAATTGAGACAAGTTCAAATTGTGTGGAATTTCCAAGACAACAGCTTGCTCTAATTAAACAATCATTGCCATATTATCACTAAATGTCATTTTTCTGTGAAAAATGTGTGTTTTTTCCAGTGCCTTTATATATATTAGGTATGTTATTTGCTGCTTATAATCATTCCTGGAACCAGAGAGACATTTTTTTTGCCCTTGACTTAGAAATGGTTCTAAATGTGTGGTTCTAATTAGCGGTTGGGCTTTCTGAAAATGCACAGCAAATAGGATGAAAGAAAACTTGGCCTTGGAATCCAGTGCCTGGGATATGTATCAATATCTTTATACTGTGACACATGAATCAATTATTACGATTTCACTGAACATAGCGACCCAACTTATTCTCTAGATTTATTTATCTTCCTATATGAAATTTTATGTATGTATTACTTTTATATGTGAAACCTTATATGTCTGAATTTATATCTATGTACATATGGAAGTTTATATATAGGGATATATATATGACATTTTAGCTGAAAATGTATCTCCCATTCCTTTTAATTTCTATATTTGGCTGAAGATTTTTCAGATTCCATTCAAACAGAAAGAAAAGTTTATAGTTGCCCAGACCTGACTGATTTTATGAACACCATTATGTGAATGAGGTATGCCAAACAACAGCTCAGTGGGATTGCTTTCCATATTCCAGATACAGTTGGAAAGATGTCAAAAATGACATGTTTGCTGTAAAATATACATGGCCGGGTGAACTTCCCTAGTCTTATCTTGCGCCTCAGTAACTCTAAAGAGAGAGTGAAATCTTTTCTTCTGCATCAGACATGTTTTAAAAATATTTAAATATTGCCTTTAAATATTCCTTAGCCTTTAGAAATGTATTGCATACTTTTAACAAGTATCTAATTTTAACTTACTCTTAAGGGCTCAGGGGCAGAGAGCCATCACCTTTGTAAGTGTTTCATGGTGGATGTTTTAGCTGAATCAATCCAATCTATATTAGACTGTGCCTATGCTTAGCTTTAAAAACAATTTATCAGCTTCCTATGGTGTTTTAAATCTTCTAAGATGATTATGTAGACAGCACTACAAGTCTGCTCAACATTAAGCAACCTTTTATGATTTGATTGTATAATAAAAAATGATTCTCTGTTTTAAGTGACTAAAATCTTGGCCTTGGAAATCATGGTATAAAGCTCCAATGATCCACAGTGGTCTCTGGAATACTCAATGCCAAGGCAGAGTTAACTCAGAGGTCATCCTCTTACAGGAAGAATTTGCATGACAGGATACATACCAGAGAGGTAGAGACAAGCAGATTCAAAGTTTAATACGAGTCTTGAGGTGAAACTCATTTAGAAACAGTACTTTTGTAGCCGATCTCATCTGTTAGTCTAACAGATATTCTACGTGGTTTGCTGTACCGTGTATTTGGAAATTTCAAATGGTGTTAATTGCATAATCCAATAAATATTTATAGAAGGTCAACCAGTGCCTATGAGAAGTCCTGGGAATTTATGTAGAAGTAAAGTAAGCCATGGAACACCCAATGGGCCACTTCCTGAACCATGAGCTTCTGCGTTCCATGCATCTGTCCTCTCCCAAGAATGCCGTGTCCCGCCAGGCTGAAGTGGTTCCTCATTGAGAGGCTCATCCTCTTCCTGTGTCTCCCTGCCTACCACAGGATTTTATGAAAAGAACTGTTTCTCGCTCTAGAGCAAGTCTAGCTCAGTCTGTAGGGCTGTGGAAAAAGGGGTCTGCCAGACTCATGGACTTGTGATTTGAATACAACACCCCAGTATTTGACAACTTACCTGTGGGTCTTACAGACTTCATGGCACTATTTATCTTTGACAGTCCTCTATTTTCTCATTTTAAGATGGGAAAAATAAGTAAACTATACCTGCCTTACAGATGACAGTGAGAATTGAGAAGGAAGTTGTGGGTTTTCATCTAGCAAGAAGTTGATACATCCATTTTTCCTCCTTCTTTCTCACCCTCTTTCATTTCTTCTTCATCTCTTTCTCCCTAGCCATCATTTACAAGTTGCAACCCAGGATGAACCAGTTCTATAGTAGGTGGACAAGAGAATACAAGTGACCATGGTCTGCCAATACCTCACAATGAACTAAAATCACCAGTAATTATAGCCCAGAGGCTTGATATGATGGTTAAATGAAAAGTTCACAGTAAGTGCACAATAAATGTCAGCTGCTGGTAGTGGCAGCATAGTCTGTGGAAGCAAAGTGGAATTGCTAATGCTGCAAAGGTTGGATGAAACAATACAAGCAAAGCATACAGAATGTAGTAAGTGCTCAGGAGCTCCTAGGTGTTACATTGGCTTCTTCTAGAGTGGTTTTTAGTGCATGAGTGGGAATGGGATTGGTAAAACCATTGTTTGATTTTGTTTCTGCTGTACCTCACACCCTGCAGACAGTCTTTAATGGTAAGTGAAGAAACTGCTTTATCTTCTACCTGCTGTGAAGCTAATGTTGGGATCATTTTCTTGGCAAGGAGCTCGGGCAAGTCCAGGAAAGAACAGGCAAGCTCCTCTTGCCCTTAGCTCAATAGGTGATTATCACATGTACCAGAATCAAAAACAGAACATGAGATAAAAAATTTTAACAATTTTCTTGTAGATCTAAATTTTAACAAGCATGCATTCACCCTGAATGCCCTTTAGTATAGTGACATGGCAAGTTTCACAGGGTTGGATTAATAAACTTAATTCCCTTCAAAATATTTTTGCTCATATCCCCATAGTTCTACAATAAGTAAACATTTATCTGCTGCATTACCTGTGTGATAGTTAGCTTTCAAAGTTTTCTAAGAAATTGCAAGGAAAATGTGAAATATAATAGGATGCCAACAGTCTTATTTTAAATATTTGCTTACAAAACTGTGACTTAAAGACATTAACCACGCCAGGCTTCATGGTGCATGCCTGTAATCCCAGCACTTGGGGAGCTGAGGCAGGAGGATTGCCATGAGTTTGAGGCCATTCCGGACTACATAATGAGCGCAACGCCAGGTTGGACTACATAGTGAGATCCTGTCTCAAAAAACTAACTAACTAATTAACTATCTCACTCACTCACTCACTCACTAACAAGAAAACAAACATGATCCTCAAATGATAAAGGCCATGGTTCAAATCAAGTTTTCAGGAAACGCACAAAAATTGCCAGTGCTGATAACAGTAAACTGTACCTCACCTTAATTTTTATTTTCTTCATTTTCAACACAAAACCCTCAGCACACGTCGCAAGGTTGCTCATATATGTTCAAATGCTTGCAGGAAGCTGGTGTGTAAGCCTAAATGTCTGGATTGTCTTCTTAACAAAGAAATTCAGTTGAACAGCTCAGCACAAAAGCAAGCCCTTCCAAAGCAACAAAAATATCTGTTAAGGTCTAAAACAAAGGTCTCTAATACTACATAATTTGATTTTGGATCCAAATAAACTAAGAACAAGGCACTCTTTCACTGAAGCGGTGACCCATTTTATGGTGGTGGATTGTGGCTTGGTCACCTCTTTGTTCTAATGTGAATTATGCTAACTAATGGACTCTGCTCCACCATTTCTAATGGGGCAAAACTGTGGCAGTTGGAAGATTGAGCTGTTTTTTTTTTTTTTTTTCATTCAAGCCTGAGAATTTTTTCCTTGAATCACAAAACTTGAGAAATACATGTTGACGTTCTGTGTTCGCACTCTGGGCATTGGCTGGGCATCACCATAATTGTCAGTGACAGACATTCTTTAACCGAGATAACGTTCTCACCTAATTTGTGTGAAGCAGTCCCCAAAGAATGTTATGGTAACAGCCAGTACATGTGCAATACTGCTTTCAAGTCACAGGCATGTGCCAAATGCCAAAATGAAAATTTGTGGAAATGACATATACAATTGAAAAAATACACCTCCTAAAAACCACAGGGAATACTGCTTTGCTGGGAGTTGTTTTGGTCAGTCCCCTTTCAATCTGAAATGACTACTTTATCACTCTTGTGAGCTGTCCTGTGCTTTAGCAGTGAGGCATGAGAAAGATGGGTCATACGAGGGGCGTTCACAGCAGTAGCCAGTTGCAGGAGAACTACGGTACTCAGGATTGATGGACGCGTGATGTCCCAATATTCGCCACTTAATTTGATTTACTTCTGTCAATCAAGGCTTAGAACATTGATTGACAGGGCTTCTTAGGTATAATAAGGATCATGAGGACTTTTAAGCTGCTTGCTATATGTTAAGCACTAGTCCTAGCATTTTACATATATCAACTCATTTAATTTTTACAGTGGTCCAAAGACAAATGGAAAAGTTGAAGAGTAGAGATTAATTAAGGTTCAAGCTATTGTTTGAGCACAGAATGATTCTAGAATTTCTCTACTTGTTATGGAAGGAAAGTTTATAAATATTTTTAAGTTAAGGCACTTGACAAAAGAGCACTCAAGAAATATATTATTGTTTTTGCCATTATTAATCTTATTATATTTCTATTGTAGACTTTGCTATCTGCGCTTATATAAAGAAATTATTTGGATAGTTTTATCATCATATGCAGCGGCTTTGGGAATCAGAGCACACCTCCAGAAATCATTTCTCCTTTATTATAAGATATTCATAGATTAATTATATAACATTTTCTGCTTTTCTGATATGTATTATTTGGTAAAAAGATTTATCATTATGTAGTTGCATTAATGACATGGGGGGCTGTTTATTTTTAAACTCCAACCCAAAAACATTGCTTCCGTTACCCCACTATGCTTAATTCACTTTGACAGCTTTACTGAGAATGTGAAACTTACAAGTGCCCCATTCCCGACGTGGCTCCTCAGGGAGCAGAGGTGTGGAGACAGCTTCCAACACTCAGCGAAGCTCCCCTTGACCCGCATCTGCATCTGTGCATGTGATGAAAATTCATGAGCTGCCTCTCTCTTTGAAAGTGAGCAAGTTCTACCAGTTCCTTTATGTGAATCACAGCAAGAAGACCCTTTCCCTGGAGTCCAGGGGTAGAGGACACAGTCACCTGCACAGTGCAGGACAGGACTTCTGCTCTGCTCTTGGGAGGGGCAGCATCTAATAACCTACTGCAATCCTGGTCAAGCCCTGTGCTGGGGCTGAGCACAGTGTTGGCTCAGTTGCATTTCTAGAAGAGTCGACATACGTGTTATTTAGCTGTGTCTTGTTCAGCTACTTCTCAGTACTCGTTCCTGGCACAACCTTTTTTTCCAATGTCATTGTGGTATTTAGCCTCACATCAATGTAACAAATAGCTGAAATAAGCTGTAAGGAGGAATGCTTTACTTTATGATCACTTGGCCCCATTGGCCCTAGGCTTATGGTGAAGCAGCACATCATAAAGGAGATCTTGACAGAGGAAAAATGCTCACCTTGTGGCCAAGAAACAAGAGACAAATAG
>PVLD010017819.1:0-40723 GCA_004027595.1 Dinomys branickii | reverse complement strand
CAACAGAGAGACACACAGAAACACAGGAGAGATTTCGCCTACAGATTAAGTGCAACTAACATACTGACAGAAGAATACATAATGGAGTGGGAGGATTCACATTTTCTCACCATCAGTAACACTCTTCAAGACAGAACACATGCTAGGTCTCCAGACAAGCCTTACAAAGGAGAAAATGTTAAAGTCATATCAGAGAACTTCTCTACTCACCATGAATTACAGATAAAAATGAACAATCATTTGAAATTTAGAAATTGGACAATTCCTTTCATAATTGAGAACCTACTCTAATGTTACCATTTGCTCAGTGAGCAAAACAAAATACAACAAATTTAAAACAATCTTGAAACAAATTAAAATTTTAAAAAATCTAAAACATACAAGACCCCGAAAAGTCACAACAAGGAGGACGGCCATAGCAGTAAGTGCATCCGTCATGTCCAAGGACGGACTTCACCTGAACCCAGCAATGCAACTCACCCCTCAGAGCGCAAGAAGGAATCGGAGCAAAAAGTGGGAGAAGGACGTAAGTACCGAAAGTCAAGGTAGAAATGTCATTTAGCGCACATTGCAAAACAGCTGCGAATTTGGCATAACTTGGCCAGACTAACCGGAGAAAGAGATATAACTCAGAGAACTGAAAATAGAGAAGAAAATAGCGGCCTTACATTCATAGTGCAAAGACACCAAAACCACTTCAGACTGCTATAAGCTATTGCCCACCAATAGTTTCACTACCTAGAGATTTGAGATGGAGCACCTCACACACTAGGCTTCTCAGCCTGCAGGTCACCTGCTCCAGGCTTTCAGAGGGGCCTCCAGCTGCTGCCTCACTGTGGTGTAAATGCTCTGGTGCCCCTGCTCAGAGAGCTGTCGGGGCGGTGCTCTGCACACAGGCATTTCCTGTTCCTGAGCTCAGACATCTGTTGTGCCAAGGGCATGGTATGATACATGAAAATATGCAGTTTTCATACAAGGAATTTATGCTTCCTAGTTTTTCTGACTTTGCACAAACAATATTTTGGTTTTTATCATATATGTTAGTTAGGTGAAATTTTAGGTCCTTTTATTATTCACATCACAACATAAAGCCAATGATTCAATGAGGAATATCTGTTACACAAGTGGAATTAGTTTATCATATCCATGATTTAATAATGCAAACTATTGTAAAGAATTGCCTAGTGGTATGTATGAAAGTTCATTAAAATAATTGGGAAGAAATATTGTGTTTAACTATTTGACATTTAAATTTTGTTGCTTTGATTTTAAACTGTGTAGAAGACATAATTACCATACTTTTTGGATATTGACCAGCTTTTTTCTTACCATGGATTTTGCAGTCCTTTTTGTAATGGAATTCTCTCAGTTCCCAGTATGTTTCCTCGGGTGTCTTTCAGAGGCTGGGTCTGAATAAATTTCTGTCACCACCTATGCTGTTGTGGAGGACTTTATCCTGCAGGCAACATGCAGACAAGGTGGTCTTTTCTGTGTCTGGTGACTGCTCCCCTGGGTCAAGGTCCTGGGGTCTCTCGAAGTTTAAGGGGCCTAGGTGTGGGAAAGGAAAGACCCACCACGATTGTACTTGTCCTCAGATGTGGTATCTGATCTGACACTTCAGGAGTCAGGAAAAAACCTGTTGAAGCTCGGGGAGACCCTGCCCCTCCCCTGCACTGTCACTGGGGCCTCTGGCACTAGTAATTACTGGTGTACTTGGATCTGCCAGCCTCTTGGGAAAGCTCTACAGTGGGTAGGGGCCTGGGTTATCTAATCTGCCTAGCCACACTATTCATTCCTAAAGCTGGTTTCTGAGCTTGGTGGTCATGGGCGCCCTCTACTGGTCCTGACTGCCCCCGCAGGGAAGTGTACGCCGGCTTACCCTGAGGTCCTCTCACTTGGTCTCTTGTGCAGGAAAACACTGCTGTGTCCTCAGAGGTCACAGCGCTCAGCTGCACGGAGAACTAGTGCTTGGCTGTGCCACCCTTGATGGAGCTGTAAAGTGTTAGTGTGGGATTTACGGAACGTGAGCTGTTTGTGTGACAACTCCTAAGCAGCCTCTCCTAACGGGTGTACCAGAACGCGTGCTGCTTACCACATGAAGGGAATTAGTCCCTCTGTGCTGAATAACTTTGCAGAAAATGTTCCCTCAAATATTTTAGCGGCCATAAATAATAAATTTAGTATATTTGTCTCTTATTATTTCTCCACGTTACTATGATCATCGTATAGATGTCCATATGCAGGTTCCAAATTTGTCTTCATAATCTTGTGGGTTTGATGTCAATAGTACTGTACTTATGCATTTGCTATTCCTTGCCATTCTCCCCTCCTGTCGTAATTCATTTCCCACCAAAGAAATCTTCCTAGGGAGCGTTGTGCTTCCTAGAGCACACGCACTAGAGCATTGGGTGAAATACTACGCGCATTTCACCCAGCAAATGACCCCAAAGTGTGCCAGACATAGATGTAACCGATAAGAATATTTGAATTCAGAGTGAAATCTGAAAAGAAGAGTTTTCTGAAGTGTGTTTAATACACACATGATAGGAACAGCCATGCAATTGTGGTACTGGAACTGAGATTTCCACCTCAGAGAGGATCTTTGTAGAAAGTGAATTTAGCTCTTAATGGACAGATAAAATTGTATTTCATAACACAAGGTTTCGCAGTTTGTCTGCAGAGTGCAATGGCCCCACTGAGCCAGTTATCCCCTGCATTAGTTTACATGCTCAAACTGTACAGAGATTCTACGTTTGCTTTAGAGATGAACCAAGGGAAACACAATACTCCCAAAGTGAAGGCTTGGACTGGAAAGAAAACCCAACCCTGAGCCCAGTGCCCACAAAATGGGCTAAGTGTTTAACCCACCAGGTGGTGCATCAGTACTAAACTAAGCTGTTACTCGTGCGGGATGCCCTAAGAAGACAGGGAGCCCAGGAACGAGGAGAAAGACACCATCCACATGATGCCTGCTTCCCAGGGACCACTGCATCTCTGCAATGTGTTGAAATTAGAAATCACATCAAGAGAAAGGAAAGAGCATTCTACACAGTCTAACCACCAAACAAGAGGAGGTAAACCTTTACAGGCTTCCTACAAAGTGCTTCTGAATTCTCTAGCATTTCAAAATAGATCAACAACAAAGCACTAGAAGTGAATGAACAACTGAACAAATTTGAATGAAGAACTTTCTGATATCTCAAAAGGCAAACTGTGGAGCACAATCACAGGTAGTGAAATATGCAAACTCTCAGTGAGGGAATCACAGCACACTTAAAATTCAGGATGGCATAAATAATATTACTTCCAAAGGGGGATAGGAAGAGAATGCTCCATATTTAATGTAATGTAACCATTGCTCTGTGTTAAAAAAAACAAACAGAAACAATAGCAAATATTCAAAAACAAATAATAGAAGTTTCATGTACATGGGTTTGGCTGGAGCTGAGTTTGAGCAACGCTCTTGTGCAGAGCCTTGTGTTGTGCCTGGACAGGAAGGAGGTGAGAAGGAGAAACAACTTGGCCAGTGGAGTCGCATTTCACGTGTCCACATGTCCCCTCCCCCCATCTCCCTATGACCTGACCGTGGCAAAGCCCTTGAAGGGAACATTACTGTCCAGTGCTATGCAAGGAGCCTCAGTTTAATCTCAGCTGTCCTCATAAGGGGCACGAGTAGGTGAGGCCAGAGGAAAATGGGAGGTGTTTTCAGAGCAGGGATCACAATGCTGCGCTTTGAAGATGGAGGAGGAGGCCACATGCTAAGGAAGATGGACAACTCCTAGAAAGACAGAAAGGTGTGAAGATGGGGTCTGTATGCAGATTTCTGGAGCAACTAGCTTAGCCAGCATCTTGCCTTCAGGCCAAGGGCCCTTCCGGGGTCTTGAGATGCTCCTCCCCGTGAGTGCGTCTGTGACTGAGAATGCCGTGCGGGAGCTCCAACCGTGTGTGGATGTGAGAATGAAAGAGATGTCAGGGGAGATTCCAAGGGCCTCACTGAGGGGCCGGGCACCTTAATGCAACAGGTCAGGAAGAGGGTCATAAATTTGGTGTCTGAGGCAAACTTGCGTATGCGTGAACACAAGGATCGCTGACTACATTTCCGGGTGAAGCTGCAGCGTGAAGAGATCTGTGGCTGAGTCCAGAGGGGAGAAGGCTCCGTGGAAATCAAGAGTAACAAAAGGAGAGAAATGATTCCTATGACTAAGTGACAGGTTTGAAGGAATGTGGGTGACAGAGCCAGGGTGGCTTGATGCGTGGTGAGTGTCACCCCAGTCTCCGACGGGCAGTGGGGTCACCTAGTGATCTAGAGCCTTTCGGTTGTCCCTGGTGCTGAGAAGTGAGTTTAGTGGTCCTGGGTTCCCCCTGCTGGTCACGAATGGAACTTCAGGGAGGTTTGTTTCTGGGGTCACACTGATGTCCTCCCACTGTGTCTTGCGTAGTAATACACCCCTGTATCTTCGGAGGTCACAGAGCTCAGCTGCAGGGAGAACTGGTTCTTGGCTGTGTCAGCAGTGATGGAGATGTGGCCCTGGAAAGCTGCGTTGAAGTATGAGCTCCCTACCCAGTAGCCCATCCACTGTGGAGCTTTCCCAGGAGGCTGACGGATCCAACCCCAGTAGTAACTAGTGACAAAGTCCCCAGTGAAAGTGCAGGGGAGGGGCAGGGTCTCCGCGGTCTTTGCCAGGCTTGGCCCTGACTCCCGAGGTGTTGGATCAGGCAGCATACCTGAGGACTAGAGGAGTCATGGTGAGATTTTCCTTCCCATGCCCAGGTCCTGCTAAACAACTAGACACCGCAGAACTCTCACCCAGAGGAGCAGCCAACAGGCACAGAAGGGTCCACATTGTGTGCATGTTACCTGCAGGTCAGAGACCTCCACACTGGCCCTGCTGGGGAATGAGATTTCTTCTGCCAGCGCCCAGTGTGATTTGCATGTGTGTCGGTGGGGGGTGGGGGATAAGAGGTTGAGACAGGGTATGGTCACTGGTTCCCGAGACCTGCAGCTGGGTGATAAGGACTGCTGAGAAGAGCCTGGCACTACTGGTGGTCGGGGATTGAGCCCTGGCTGAGCTGTGCTCTGTGTTGTGAGTTTGGAGGGAATGGGGCTGGATTTGACAGGGTTGAGAAAATGTTGAGGGTTTCCCTTCTGTCTTTGTCAGCCCATCGTGCTGTGGCTGTAATTCCATTTTCTGGAGAAACCCTTCATTGGAGTCCTGTGCCTGGTGGCAATGCAGACTCTTCCTTGCCCCACATGCCATGCTGTCATGGTCAACATTGATCAGATATGAGACTTTGAATCTTCATGTTGATTTCTTCTCCAGTGTTTTTGTCTGCAAAAGTGGACAGTGTGTTGGATCCAATACAAGTTAATGAACTCATATCATCCAATATTTTAGCAAGATGTTGGCCACAGCCAACCCATATCTGAGAACACTGGCAGCAAAGCACAAGTCTGGTGACAGCCAGTAATAACTAGGCAGAGGGTCTGGGTGATACTGGCTGTGGATGCAGGTTTGTGAGGTGTTACTGATGGTCAAGAAGAGATGCCCTGAGAAGAGACGGGAGATGCCCTCAAGCAGAGATGGGAGGATGGCAACCCTGACTCGTGTGATAGAGAGAGCCCAATACAGAGAGCCCAGGGAGGTGCCATCAGGAAAAACAGATTTGTATTCAACTTACCGGGGTATGAATTGTAAACCATGTCTGCTCCTGAAAAGTGGGCCCCCAGTTAAATGGCCAGCTGCCTTCTGGATCCCCCCACAGATGAAGTCCTGGCAACACGCAGATTTTCTCATCACAGTGTTTGTGCTGTCACTCTCAAACAAGGTCACACTCCCACTATGAGGACCAATGGAAGAAGTCTCCAAGTCAACTCTGGCAAGTAACAAAAAAATAAGGAAATGACTATTGAAAAAAAGCCCTCAGGGAACAGAGAAGACTGAAAAATCCTCATCTGTGATTATACTCTTAACACGAATCCTATCATTTCCTAAAATAACATCAAGATATCCTAAGAAGAAAGGTAGACATGGGAACAAAGGACTGTGTGTCAAGTTTAATAGACTTGAAAATTTGAGTGAACCTCTCAACACCAAGTTGGGCATTCCAGAGAACAGGAAGATGTCATTATCTTTCAGAAGACAAGAAGTATAATTGTACGGAATGTTCTACTCTGTGTTTGTGCCAGAGTTTGCTTATCCACTCACCTATTGAATGACATCCTTCTTTTCAGGATGAGGCAGATATGAATGAAGCGGCTGTAACAGTTCTCAGGATGATTTTTTTTCCCCTGGGGAATATTGTATTTTGGTGAACTTTATTTCATTTTGAATTCTCTTTACTCGATACTTAAAAGCACTATAATTGGACATATTTTAGGGGTGCGATGTGATGTCGCAATTCACTGTGTGGTGTTTAAATCAGAGCAAATTTGTGTACATTCTTAAGAAATTTTCATGTTGTTAGGGTTGAAACATTCAAACTTCTTTCTTCCAGCTTTGTGAAATATTCAGGGCAGTGCTGTATCTACAGCTGCCCAACTGGACAGTGGCACAGCAGAGCTTCTTGCTCCCACGAACTTGTCTCTCAGTAACCAGTTGTCATCCTTACTTCCACCCTTATTTTCACATTTGTTGGGTAAATCCCTAGAACACTTTTGCTAGGTTGTGCTGTTTGACAAGGACTAGCTTCGCAAACGCTGTTGCACTGTCTGGCGTACTCTTTTACCATGTTGGTTCCCACCCATCAAGAGTAAGTTCCTCCAGCTGAGCAAGTCAGCAGCTTGACATTTTCATTTTAGGACTGGATGCACTGCAGTAAGTGTCATGGTATCTGTTATTTACTTTGGTATTTACTTTGAGGTTCCCTCGCTACCGAAAGGATGGGAGGTAAGTTTTCAAGTGCTTATTTCATTTGCATATCTTGTTTAGAAATGAGTTTTCCACATATTTTACTTGTTTTTTTCTTTTTGGTGATTTTAAAATATTATTCTTGATTTTGGACACAAGTTCATCATCAATGCTCTTTTCCATTGTACAATCGAGTCTTGTATACATCACATTTTAATTATGAGGAAATTCTGCTTATCAATATTTTCTTCCATGAAGTTTTCATTAGAATTGCATGTAAGTATTAAAGCACACCAAAATAAACCTAGGTTTCCTCCCCCACTGTGTTTTCTAGAACTTTTATGGATTGTGACTTTGCATTTAGATCTCTAGTTCCTTTGGAAGTAATTGTGCATAGAGGGGACACAGAGTTTTTTCTTCCTGTCTCTTTGCACACATTTTTATTGCAACCAAACTTATGCCACTTATTGAAAAAGAACTTTTTTGCTAATAAATCTCCCTTACTCCCTTCTGCAACATCAGTTCGTCAGCTTTCCATCCCTTTGAGTATTACTAGAAGTGCAATTGTGGAATCATATCACAATAAGATGTTCAATTTTGAGGAAGTAACAATTTTTTACGGTACTGGTATCATATTATATCCCACAAAATGACACAATTCTGTTTTTCCCACAGCACTGACAACCTTTGCTAACTGATATTTTTTATATTATTTGCCAGGATAATTTGAACCTAAATTGAATTAGCATTTATTTCCATTTTCTTGATGCCTACTGACATAGCATCAGGCTCTGAACCTCAGGCTCTTTGCTCGGAAAGGCCTCTGGAGTCGCCCTGCCAAATCCTGAGTGCAGCATTGCAGGCCAAGCTGAAGTCTGTTCTGTTTCTATTATATCCCAGACCATTCGTGAATTTATACACATACGCATTTAGAGTACAGCACTGTAGCATCACATTCTGTTTGAATAAAGTGTATCTGTATTTCTGCTTTGAAACACTAATGATTTATCTTTATATCTGCTTTGGATGCACATTTACAACTTGTCCTATGAAGTCAAGGTGGAGAAATTACCCAAGTTGCAGTGTCCCCATGTTATGTGCTCAGGCTTTTTCCATGATGAACTATTTGGAAAAAATTCAGAGGTTTTCCTTTCAACCTAAATAATGAATAAGAAGGAAGGAAGGAAGGAAGGAAGGAAGGAAGGAAGGAAGGAAGGAAGGAAAGAAAGAAGGAAGGAAGGAAGGAAGGAAGTCTGGATTGAAACCATTTGCTTACAAAAGAGAAACACAGACTAAGCATTGTGAAAACCCATACATAAAATTAATCATCTGTCTTCTTTAGGATGATACATTGTGTTTGGAGACTCTGAAAAGCTTAGAGAGAGGGTCTTGTTTGGACTGAAGGTTCAGTATGCACAGTGCCAACATTGGCTTTAAACTGAATGATTATGAATGGAAAATAATCATGACTTGTGATACAAGGTATTTTTCTTCTGATTATGATTGGGTTGCAGAATTTTCCAATCCTGATAACCAGTGATGACACTTTGGAAAGTACTGAAATATTTGCTCTCAGACATTCAGGCAGAGCGCCTGTGTCTCCTGCTGACAGTAGATCAAGAGGTGCATGTGAGGAAACCCCAAGAGCTGGAGAAGAACCACACAAAGGATCTGAGGGACCAAAATCTGGAGCTGACATGGGGCAGGAATAGATTCTGTTCCCTAAACACAGGCATGGAACTGTGCACAGTGTTCGCCTTTGGCAACTATGCAAGTGGACTTTTCTCCTCAAATGTTAAATAAAACACAGACTGTGTCATGCACAGTAAATCTGAGACAGGATCACATCAGCTGTGAGGAGAATGCTTTTTCTCCTCTGCCTTGAATGAATTATTCACAAAATTTCCTATTTATGCCTTCCTGAAAAGTTCACACTCGCAGAGATATATTAGGTAGAAGGAACTCATGAAGCATTCCCATTAATGAGAAGGTTTGTCCTTCAACGTCTCTGCTGTCTGCTGGTTTTCTAGCTGGTCCTGTAGCCCTGTGGTTGAGGGAGGCCCAGGAAGGAGAGATGTGTAGTCCACCTGCTCCACCCAGGAGCCCCCTGCTGTCTGTTGCGTGGACTCTACAGCCTGAGACATTTTCTCCCCACAATCAACTTGTGGAACAAAACCAAATCTAAATCTACTGGAATTTTCATCCTGCCTGACCTTGCTATATGACATTATCTCAAGTGTCTTTTCCACACCCCTTCAGTTTTGCTTTTTTCAGAAATAAAATACAAAAGAAATATACATTTTTGCATAAAATGTAAAAATCCAAAAAGGATATCCCCTAGACTTTAAGCACTGTTTGACTCAAATGCTAAAACTTCAATTTTCTGTCCATTATAAATGTTATTTTATATCCACCTTCTCCAGGAAATGTAATTCAAGCATTATCATGAAAAAGGCTGATGTCAAATGATTGTGGAAGGTACCTTCCTCCATCTACCTAACAACCTCCCTTTTCATCATGCAATTGTTGAAGGGGTGCAAATGTTATCAGTGTCTTAGAGAAAGTGTCCCAGGTTCAGAATCAAAAGAAACCAGGCTCTGCCACCTGTTGCAAATTTCCAGTGAGGGAGAGGAGCAACAGTAAAAGGTAGAAATACAGCACTGAGCATGGCTGTGCAGGGAGGAGAGACAAAGAGGTGCGCCATGTGCTTCTGACAGACACGTTGAGGTTTTGTTGAAAAGGAGAATAAAGCAGAGGCTGTGGGTTTGGGTAGTTGGTGAGTAAGCACAGCTAGAAGGGTGGGTATTATGGCTTGTACCTAGATATCTCCTAAACATCTCAGCACTCAGGTAGGACTTTGGGGAGTTGGCTGGACTATGTGTGTGTGATGCCAGATTAAGGTGATACTGCATTAAGACTGTGTAATAAGTAAATTAATCTAGCGCAGCTCTGGGTGTGGATAATGGAAACCCGATCCTGGGTGTGGGAGGCAACAATCAACAATAAACAGGCTTGTGGCCTGGAAAGAAAAAAAAAGGAGAAGCAGCCCTTGGCAGGGCAGGCAGGAAGCAGTAGGAAAAGCAGCTTCATTGCTTCCTGACTGCCCTGCCATGGGCTGCTTCTCCTTTGCCATGCTGCCCTGCCGTGGTGATAGCTGACCATAGACTAACCTCTACAAACTGTGAGATGTGATAAACTTTTCCTCCTTTAACTGGTATCAGGTATCATCTCAGCAATGAGAAAAAGTAAATAAGACAGTAGGGAATCCTGGTGATGCTGTCATCTCATTTATCAGTATCTCAGGACTGGTTCTCTGTGGTTCTTGGGAAACTGTGATAGATTGAGGGTCAATTTATTTTTCACTGTGTAAGGGTTGAATGGACAGCCTCTATTCTCCTGGGGTGACAGCTCCTGCTCAGGGAATGCCTTTGGTTCCAGCCATGGTGTGGTTTCTCCCGTTTGGGCAAAGCGTGGGATGATCAGTTCTGTGAAGTTCCCAGTAGTTTGGATGCAATTTCAGTCTCTCTTTTCAGTCTCTCCTTACAGAACTGTCTATTGATGAGACTTGCTGCTCTTTAATCCAAGGTCATTCAAGGTGACAGAAAAGAGGGGTAGAGAAGTTAAGATAAGTTAAACATATAATAGAAGTTTTAACCAAACAAGTGGAATCAGGGCAGCTACTGGGCACTGCTGCAAATCCTCCCCTTTCACTCTTCATTCCATTTCTAGGGGAGAGAGTTAAAGATTATTTTCTTTAGTACCTTCTTCCTGTTGGAAGGGGGTTCTATAGGAACTTCAGAATGAAAGATGTCCATAGTGAGGAATCTTTCTTGTGCCTTTTTCAGAACCATAAGCATTTTCATGTTGGTAGAAAGGTGGCAGCAGCAGCAGCAGAGTTACAAATGCAGTCAGCTTAACATCAGCCAAAGATGAGAAATAGAAGAAAATCAACATTGCTGTCATTAAGAATGTATCTCTGTATATAGGCAATGGACCTTTGTGTTGATGACCAATATGAAGCAGCCATGAATAGGGCTTAAATGAACCACTGGGCTCTTCACGTTTACTTGTGAGTCTGTCCAAGGCCTAGACTCCTAATCTTGAGATGGGTGATGGACTCATAGAAAGTGAACCTTTGTGAGTCATTAATCCCTGCTATGGCCTGTAATGGTAGATGAAGCTGGAAATTCTCAAAGTATAACAAAGTCAAAGCCAAGACATCTGGATCAGATCTCAAGTCGATAAAGACTGGCCTCAAGCATATCACTCCTGGATAGATTAATTTAATACCTTACTTGAAGAAGTTCTTGAGTGGTTCCACCCTTCCTGAGTACTTCCCTCCCTTCTTTTGGTAATTAAATAAGTACAGGCGGCACAGAGAAGGTTGTGGTCCTAGCGCCAAGAGAATCTTCTTCCTTTTTCTTTTTGAAATTGCAGCAGTTGAAAGATGGCTAGTATTCTCAGGTTTGGTGTTCCCTGTAGAAGACTATGCACAGTAGTAAGAGGCATGAGCATGTTAATATGATCAGTCCACTGTAGAATCCAATATGGGTCTATTGGTAGCAGACTTTACCACTGGTTTGAAGATCTTATCTCTTTATGGCCACATATCCCAGGATGGCATCCATAATGGTGATTTATGATGAGCTATGTACTCTCTTTATGAGGTGGATCTGGTGGATACTGCTAGAAGGAATCTAGCATATTTATTGTTGATTACATCTCTATGGTTACTTGGATTTTGACAATCTGTAGGCAAGAAGAGCCAATTTTTGGAGGGGAGAAATTATCATTACTATAGTGTTGTTTTATACATCTTGTGGTTATACTTTTCTGCTCGGTGTTTAAAACTAAGTTAAAGTGAGACCTGTATTAACTGAAATTAACTTTTTGCTATCAAGGTCAGCTACATCTCAGGATTTAACTTGGAACCATGTATAGTACCCCTCAATTCCTCCGTCAGTGTCAGTCCTCTGGATGAGACACAACCATTGCTTGACCAAGTAGCTTTCTTGGAAAGCTTGGTAGAATATTTTTCTCCTAGTGACTCTCCTTAGGCACAGTATACACCATAGAATCACTTTCATCTGTGATCCCACAGTATCCTTGACCAGAAGAGCAGGGACTCAACCAGGTTATAGGATGTTGCAGCGAAGGTTCTCTTATGTGCTGGGTCTTCACTATAAACAATCCTAGTTTTATATTTTAGAATATTGTACATTTGGAAGGCATGAATACATCATGAAATTAGCAGTAATGAATTGTCATTATTTTGTTTAATTTAGTTTTGTACAAAGAACATCTTTTAATCAGAAAAACTTATTGTCTTATTTTTTTTTTGAAAATTTAACCTTTTGAACAATATTTATTGGGGTGTCTCCCAAAAGGCTACAGAGATTATTGGAGCTTCCCATTAATGAACAAAGACTGGGAGAACGTTTCCTGGCAGCTGCTGATTATTCATCAATCAAAGTCCTGTCCAATAGGTTCTTCTCACCCTAAGGGATTTTTGTTTATTTATCTTAATAATTTTTAATAACCCATGAAAATGTAATATCAATACTTAACACATTAAATTTCAACAATGTGACACTCTTGTTATATAAACAATAAACATGACATTTATAAAACCTATTTTGACATCATTTTAACCAGGTGGAAACCTTAGAGGAAGCATTTCCTTAATTTTAGATGATATTTATTCATAAGCTAAATTCAATTACAGACAAATGCTTCAAAAATACAAAAATATGAAAAGAAGAAAAATTTGTTGTGCTCAAATAAAACTGCTGTTTATGGATTTAACAGAGCAACAAACAGACAAAAACATGGCAATGTACTTATAAAATCAGAATGCACTCAAATATATTTTTTGCCAAATTGAATTATTCTTTTCAAAAATGTCTAAGTTTTTAATTATAAAAAGACAAATCAGAACTTTTTTATAGTTCAATTACTACAGATCTCTCATAAGAAGAATGTAGGAGAAATAAAAATCTTTTATATAATTTAGGGCCAGTCATATCTGGTTCATGATAAATTTCAGGGAGAGACTCTACCCAAATCGGGCTAAGCAATGGTGGCTTAGGAACGTAAGTCCAATACTCTGCTCCTGAAACAGACCTTATACATAAGATACCACCAGTGAAGTCTACTTTTGTGGCCACAGTATAAACCATATTCATTTAAAGTCTGTACATTTCTACATACAGTCATTTGGGATGTTCATTTGAAAGCTTCTTGCTCCTGCCTAAGTGTCTCTGCTGGGAACTCTTTTGTTTGCTCTGAGTCAGGAGATTTGACTGGAAGCAACAGACCTAAACTGAACTAACTGGGTTCCAAGTTAAAAATATCTTATGGTAAATGAGTTCTCCTTTGCTGTGTGCCTTTTAAAGATTTTTTCTGATGCTTTTCCAATCATCAATGTCCCGAGTGCCTGTGTAAGGAAACTATGAATTATATTTGGTTACCTCTTGTAACATTTTTGTTAAGTTTTTTTTTTTTTTTGGATTTTTTTGCACACAAGCCCATGAGCATTTAAGCAAACCTGGACCAGCTTTATGGATCTTTGCTGTTTGATTGAAAAATCTTGGTCCATTTTACTACTTGTTCACAGCAAGCCTTACCCCTATTCCTTATGGAATGCTTCTCTTCCCTCCTTTCTCCAGGTGTCCCTGACAAAGTTTTCATCCTGTGAAGGGCTTCTCCATTTCATGCACTTTCCAATCTAGACAGACATACTCATTCAAGCCAAAAACTTCCAGTCCTAGGACTATATGTCGCTGTTTAGGCTCTGGTTTTGGGTAAATAATATCCCTTAGTTATTGCAGGTTGATCAAGGTCACAATCTCCCCAGTGTACCATGAATGGTGAAGGCTAAATTAAAAGAGGCAAATGGAATGATTTCATTGCTCCAGGAGGACGAAAGCCTCTCACAGAATCCGAGATTCTCTTGGGGTTAAGACTATGACTTTGGGTCGCCTATATTTATTTAGTTGTCAAAAGAAGGGGAGATATTACTTAGGAAGAGTGGAACCACTCGAAGTCATCCTCATGTAAGTTATTAAGTTAATCCACCCAGCAGTGAGGTGTCTGAGGCTATAGTCTTTATCTAGTTGAGATCAGATCCGTGTGTACTTGGCTGTGATATTGTTTATACTTTGAGGTATTCTGGCTTCATCCACCATTACACACCTCAGTACGGATTAGTGACTCAGAGAAGTTTACTTATGTTGAGTCTGCCTCCTATCTACAGACAAGTGGCCTTGGACAGATTCACAAGTAAACATGGAAAGCCCACTGGTTAATTTAAATCCTACTCAGGGCAGCTTCACACTGGTCTCCGTCAGTAGAGAATTGAAAAACTGATAGGAACAGGCCCTGCAGTTTATGGGGAGCAGAACCTCCCCAGAGAATGGCAGGAAGATGAAACTCTCCACACTTTCCTGATCTGCAGAGTGGCGAAGGTCCTGAGCTGAGACCCAGCCTGTGCAAGAGACCCCCAAGGCTGTGTCTTTGTTCTGCTCTGGCACAGTAATATGCACCTGTGATTGCACAGTCCGTGCTGGTAATTGTGGGGGTCACCGGGCTGTTGGCAGCGTCCTTGGGGATCCGGAGTTGGCTCTTCGGGACTGGGCTGTAGTAGTTATCCTTGTCTCATCAAATTTTGCCAGCTACTGGAGGCCCTTCCATGGAGCTACCACCTCCAGCCCACACTCAAACTGAATATGCTCAGTGAGAAGCCAGAGAAGGAGCAGCTCAGCCCGAGGGTCTGGGCTGGGGTCAGCAGCCCAGGGCCAGACTCCTTCAGCGTGACCTGCGACAGGACTCCTCAGGAAAAGTACAGAAGAAAGTTAAGCTGGTTCAGGTGAAGACAGCGGCCTTTGCATCCCTGAGGCCCCGACTGAGGCACTCATGGCAGGGACAGTCAGCAGCAGACGAAGGGAACAAAGCCTGTCCATGCTGGGCACAGGAGCGCCCCCCCCCCAGGCTCCACTGCACTTCTCAAGCCAAGAGGGGGCCGTGTGGAAGAGACTTGCATTCCTTCCTCAGGTCGTGACCCTGGATAGGTGGACTCAGGGCTCAGAATGCAGAGGAATCAAAGCTGTGATAGGCAGCACCTGGCCCCAAAGGTGTGACTTCCACATCTGCTGCCAACGGGGGACCCTGGACACTCAGGACCAGGTTGTGAGACACAAAACCACAGGTGAGCCTTGTGGTTGGAAGATGTTAAGGTTGAGAGGCCCCCACTACTGCAGACAGGATCTTCCCTGTGCTTCCTCTCCTGGAGGATGGGAAAAGTCCAACACAGATGGTAACTCATCTGACGGAGCACTGTGTGCTGAGGGTAGTAGGTGGCTATTTCTGCGTGTTCCTTCTTTTTTTGTCAGTGACAGGCAGAAAGAGAGATGAACGGTTAAAATAGGAAAGGGATGACGGACAAGTCATTGTCAGACACTCTGTGAGCAGCAGCCTGCTCCTCAGCACTCTCCATGCGTATGTGTGTGTCATCCCACAGGAACAGTTCACAGATACCTAACTTGTGCTCATGGCAGTCAGCCCTGAGCATACAGAGGACTGCACGTCTGGCTTCAATTTGCTCCTCCTGGAATGCAGTCAGGACTTCATGCA
The DNA here is from genome assembly GCA_004027595.1 of Dinomys branickii. Lineage (NCBI taxonomy): Eukaryota > Metazoa > Chordata > Mammalia > Rodentia > Dinomyidae > Dinomys > Dinomys branickii. Next base: position 25,244 of record PVLD010017819.1, on the reverse strand, counting down.
GCTGGCTTGACTTGGGGGCATAGCTGGCTGACAGCAATTTCTCTCTTGGTCTACCTCTGCTATTGAATGACAATGATCCCCACCAGTGCTTGTCCTGGAGACTTCCTCCAGCAGAGGAGGCCTTCATCACTTCAGGAAATGGTGCACAGAGTGGGCAGTCTGGGATGACACAAGGATATATGAGCCCTAAGTCTGTCTGTCCTGAGCTTCATGATCATGTGGAATTTAGGTATATTTTTTCAATTATATGATAAATTATGATCATCCTCTAACTTGAGTAGTTCTGAATATCTATTTCTGCAACAGTTAATGGTCTGCTATTTACAGTGCTCTGTGTGCTATGGAAGTTGATTTTCAACCATAGAAAACACGAATAAAAGGCAGAACAATTGGGGAACTGATAGTGCTGGATTCTCTCAAATTCAGAGAGAAGCCTGAGGGAGGCAGAGGAAGGGCAGAGGACACTGGACGTCACAACCAGCAACTCTGCAAGTTCCCATCACTGCCTCAAAGATGCTCGGCTGCAACTGACACCCCCTGTTCTTGGCTCCATTTAAGTTTCAGTCCTCTAGAAAGAGTGATATTGTCCTACTTTTCCCCGATACATTTATCCTACTTATGACTCATGTAAGGTCACTCATTTGAACATAGGGAAGAAATTTATTTCAGTACGTGGATTCATTAAATAGAGGTAAAATACATCCAGCAGGGTGGGGTTCCAAAATAAACAATTTTTGGTTTTCCAAAATTGAGAAGAGATGAGTGTCCAGAAGCTGTCTCAGCCCCAGGAAGTCTGATGTCACCATCTAGTTCCTTCCACAGAATGCAGCAACCATCCCCCAAATGCGGAGGAAGCTGAGGTGCGGATCCTCCTGGGTGATGCGGAGTAAACAAGGACTAAAGTTCCATCAGAGTTATTATCCACGGAATCTGTAATGACAGTCTTTGTGGTAAAGGGACTGCACTGCAATGATTAAGTTACAGTGTTGGGATCATTGGGAATTATAGGGGTGTGCCCTCTATGATTAGCTGTCCTAATAACAGGAAGGTGGAGGGTGAAAAGAGCACAGAAGGAGAAGGTGATGTCCTCACTGAGACAAGGCCAGCTGCAGGGTTTGATGACAGAGGAAGGAACCTGAACCAGATATGGAGAAAAAGAAGAAAAAAATATCTCTTCCTGAAGCTGGCAAGGCATCAGATTCTCCCACACCTAAACCATGACAAACCATTACATTCCTCAAACTCCAAGGGAACAAATGTGTTGTGTTTTAATCCTCTTTTTCCATCTTATACAATGCAGCAGACATAGCAATCTATGCAGATATTGTTATCCATAAACAGAGCACTTCTGTAACCAATGTCTTAGCAAGAGGAGATGGCAGGGTAATTGAGTGTGTTGTGGAGGATGGGAAGATTTTGAGGAGTACACATGAAAAGGCACACATCTTCTTAAATATATTTTAACACAATTGTGGGTTTTAATTGCCATGCTGTTGAGTGCAAACACAGAAGAAAATTAGAAATAGTATTACAACCCAGAGGGACGAAACATCCTTGTTATAAAGTGTCCATGTTTTGAGTTCAATAATGCATACACTGCAGGTCTTATGAATAAGAAACATGTTTGATAATGATATTTGCAAACACTGTGCTGAAGAAATGTCTTTCTTTCTTGATGCTCACAGTGAAAGACAGAATTGAGGAAATGTTCAGCAAAACCAAATCTTAAGTTTATCTTGGGGAATTCTCAGCCTATCAAGTTCAAAAGAATGGTAAAATTTGGGATCTCACTCTGCATAAGTGTATTATAGGGAAAATACAAAATGTGCCTATGAAACATTTGCATGGGCCTTGTGAGGCAAGCACAAGCAGAATGTCTGCTTTCACAGAGGAAGCTTTGACAAGATATTGACTGATTTACATCAGAAACACTCAGTAATGGAGATGGAATTATCTATGAAGGAGATGTGGAGACACTTTTCCAAGTGGAATGAACCCCCTTCATACAATCCAAAGACAAAATAATTTCTAATATAGCATCGCTATTATCTCTTTCAGCCTTTTTGTGCATGTGCTAAAGATTTTGTTTAACTCATTGTTAATATAGTAACTAGGCATGTTCTAATTGTTTCAAAGGAAGATCCAGAGAACAGATACAATATCAGTTCAGGAAAACAAGTTTCATAATATTCAAATGGACCCATAGAAAAGGAAGGCTGTCTCTCTACCAGACAACTTGTCCACACAGGTATATGTTTTGGCATGGATTTTAAAATGGATCAAAGAGAGTGAAAGTTTGGCATTAGATAGCTCTTGGAAGGTATATCTAAGTGAATAGTTGTCTTAGAGGCTAAGTAATCTTATCTGGGTTTCTTCTGCTAAGTAAATGCTGCCTTCCCACTGGACATTTCACTGGTATAAGCAATGCTACTATTTGGGATATTTTGATGCAAATAAAGTCATTTCTTATGCTGGAATCCATAAATGGAACTGAAATCTATAATCCTGAAGTAAATAAAATAAAATCTTAGTGTTCTGTGGAGCCTCAGGAATTGCCCCTAATAATAGATACTTTGATGTCTGACTATACCAACCACAAATATTTGATGAAGGACATTAGCTAGTGTAGGTCTCAGTGATGTCCACATCTGACTGCTGTTAATCCCTGTCCTTTGAGAGCCAGTTTGCACCACAGGAGTGTTATTTAATGCTTGAAATTGAAATAATAGTTCCAGTGATAACTTTATCTACGCAACAAGTAAATGAAATTAATCAGAAGTTTTCTTTTAATAGGACAAATTCTTTCCCTTCTTATTCATCAACCTCATCCCCAGCTTCCTTTGGAACAACAGACCCAGAAATAGACCTCTTAAATGTCTCTCCTGTGAATTCATAATCCAAATTAAAGAAAACCAGAGTCAGGTGGTCCCTACTGCTGCCCCAAGCTAGGGTGAGCTCATCTCCCAGGGTTTCTGACACTCTCAGAATGTGATTTTCCCACTCTGTGTTGCACAGTAATATATGGCTGTGTCTTTAGCCTATAGGCTGCTGTTCTGAATATATGCTGTGCAGATGGAGGCGTCGAGGGAGAAGACAAATCATCCTGTGAAGCCTCAGCATATGTTGGCTTTGCAGTTCTGTGTTGACCCAGCCCATATGGTGCAAGCCTTTCCCTGGCACCTGCTTCACCCAATTTGTAGAATGGTTGGTGAATGTGTGCCCCGAGACTTTGCAGGAGACCTTCACTGACTGCCCAGACCTCTTCAGCTCAGGCCCAGCCTGCACAAGCTGGACTTCTGAGTGATCACCCGTGGAGAGGACACAGGAGCACTGGGCATAGTGGAGCTGGCTGAGTTTCCTCTGCAGCCCTGAGTGCTGGATCTTAACCTGGGGCAGCCACCAGCAGGAGAAGGAGTATGCATGCTCACTCCATGCTGAGTAGTGTTTGAACTCAGTGATTCTAGGAGACAGGTGGGGTGAAGCTCTTGCTTCTTGAGTTGGGAGGCCTCAGCTTTCCACTCTATGACCCCCAAAGATTCGCCTATCACTTGGGCTGCCCCAGAGCAGGATGAATATCCTGAGGTCCTAGACCTTGCTCATGGGGGTTCAGCCTGTGTCCTGGAGTGTCTGGTGTGTGAGTCCTGCCTATGAAGGGCAGTCCTATGCCCAGGGGACTATCCTGGGCGGCACTTGCGCACTGCTGTATGCACTCACTCATGCGCATCCCTCCGAGTTTTCTCAGCTGCCTCCGCAACAGCACTTTTTCCTCCAGGCCTAATGCTGCCCACTCACCAGACCTCCGTGTGTGTGACCTGGTGACCTGACCCCATTCAGACCACCAAAGAGTGTGTCCTCATAACTGGGTGTCCACTGGGTTAGTCCCATGTTTTCAGAGTTGCAGAAGTGGACTTTGTTTCCCACTATCTTAGGATGTCTCATAGATGCCTACAAGTTCTCTCTGCTGTTTTCCACTTAACTGGGTAGAATTAAGGTGTATTTTAACAACTAATATTTTCAAAGTTGCTTTATTTTATATTTCATTCCATATATCAATTTATATATTAAATCAACTAAGCATTCAAATGAATTATGTAAATAAGTTCATATAAAATGTTCATAGAGAGAGAGAGAAAGTGATGTACACCGACGTCCAGTGCCGCGGCCGTGTGTGGCAGGTAGCACCATGATTCTTCATTCCGTGAACTCTCAATACCAGCACAGGACTTGAGCTCATAGGAATGCAGAGGGTGATGGGGACAGGCAATACTGAGGGCATCTGAAATAAGTCTCCAGAGTTCCAGTTTCAGAGCCAACCTGGAAAAAAATATCTCTTTAATGAGAATGTGCTGCACTCTGCAAAAAAACGTGAACCTAAAAGAGAACTGAATTCAGAGACGAGCACTGCGGTCTGCTTGCACAGGACATGCCCTGACACTTTTGCCTTACTTTCCCTCCCCTCTCTCCCCTTTCCCGCACCACTTGTTCGCTTGTTCATTTGCAAAAGATCTATCTGTATTTCCTCTCAACGCTCTATTTATCTACCATCTACCTATGATATCTCTGTCCACCTACCTATCATCTATCTTTTCATCTTTACATTTGGAAGTTCTTCAGTGTCGCGCCCTAGAACAATAGTATTCTTCTTTCTCTGAAAACAGAATCAGGAGGTAAATGTCAGTAGCTGTCAGAAAGCTACAGTTTTACTTTGAATCTGATTCTGGGCCCAGCTTTTGGTGTCTTTAGAGCAACTGCAGGCCCCCAGCCCCTGCGCCTGTTCCTGCCTTCCCTGCTGGTCTTTGGTCAGTCTTGTGGGTGCCCTGCGCAGTCTGCTGGTACTGAGCGCCCCCTGCTGGCTCCCAGAATCCCTGCAGGCAGATCCGTGGGCTCCCACTGGCTTCCCAGCAGTTTGGGTTGAGCACACTGACACAAGCCTGTGTCCTTGGCTCCCACAGGGGTCCCTGGAGATGCTGGGTCTCGACTGCATGGTAGGGCTGTAGGAAACAACTATGAGTCCCTCAGACACACACTCTCCCCTCACACCATCCCACAACTGTGAGTCACTCACCACTTGCAGCGGACTGCAGGCAGCAGAGGGATGAAGAGGGGAGGGACATGTGGGAGTGGGGATGGACAGGAACCAGGGACCTGAGGACAAAGGGACAGAACAGCCAGGCCCTGCACACTCCTGCCTGTGTTTGTCCATGATGAAGGGTCTTTCGGCATCAGCGGGGCTGCAGGGGAGGAGGCGAATAGGTCACGCTAGTGGACATCACACTCCTGTGCCCTTGCTGTGGGAACTCAGGGCCTTGTTCATCTTCTGGACAGGGGAAGGTGCCACTGGACACAGGAGGAAACCTGGCCTGAGAAAATCTCCCCAGAAGCCTCTGTGTGAAGCCCTTCACTGAGTTTCCTCTAGAAAAGAGCAGAAATATGAAAGAAACTCACATTTCACAGGATAAAATATAACAGCTTAGAAAAATATCTCACCTCCTTTATACAGAAAGGTAAAAATTTAATATAAACTATTATTGATTATGATCAGGTGAGCTTCTTTCTAAGAATGAAATTCTATACAGGTAAAACAGAAATAGTCCAAAATGCTGGTTGTATCACAAGTCCTGGTGATCTATTCTGTGGAAATACAGGTTAAACCTATCTTCTTCAAAGGCTAATGCTTCATGTTTTATGAAATGGACATAAGAAGACAAAATAGAGAAGCAAGCCTCAAATCTGAGGACTGGGCTTTGTGACTTGGGGAATGAGGACTGGGGTGGCGTCTCCATGTCTGTGCTCCGTGGGGCGGGGCAGAGCAGCGCCCTGGAGAGAGCTGCAGGGCCTGGGGGTTGCACTGTGCTCTGCCGTCCCTCTCAGGCTGGGCCTTGGCTACTCTGTGATTTCCATGAACCAGACATGGAATCAACCCTGAGGAACCTGGTGTCCACTGCTCAAATTGCTCAGCGGTGTGGAATAATCACAGAACGCGCTCCTGTACCCTAAAGTCGCCTGATGCCAAGCTTCCCATAGGTTCAGTTCTGCAATCTGCATATACTTTCCCACATGAAGAAGATAGACTGACACTTTGTTTCTAATTTGACCTAGGAAGGGGAGTACAGCATTCTTCAGGCACAGCCAAACACACAGCAGAACATGCGCATCAGGGGTCCCGGCAGCTGCTGCCCTGATGGAGAAGCAGAGCTGCCCAGATCTCAGAGCTGCTGCTCTCCGGGGAAGGTGCACCGTGCACATGGTGCAGGCCTGGTGGGCTCTGGAGCTCTCCAGTGGGTGGGGAACAAGGACCAGGGGGAGGAGCCCCCACCTCCTTCCTCTGTCTGGAATCAGCGTGGTGAGCCCTGAGTGACCTGCGGCGCTGCCCAGCACCTCTAGACTTCTCCTGCAGGGGACCTAGGGTAGGTGATAGTGACGTTCTGATAGAGAAAACTGGCCCTGTCACTGCAGTAGAGACGTGGGTACAAGTGGGAGGAAAAATTTTATCTCAGACAATCAAAGTAGGTTTTATTAGGAATACTTAAATCCTGACTACTTTTATACAGGTTGAAACCTACATGTTTGTTATATGAATAGTTCAATATGCCAAAATGAAACACACTATTCTTTATAATCTACATGAAGTAATAAAATCATTTTGAGATTCTGAATGTATAGAAATATCTATTAATATTGTCATTCAACTATCACCACAGCAAGGATTACAAACCAGAGTCATATTTGGTCTGGAGAAATCTTTCCCCATTAGATTTACATGATCATGATCTCTCTCTCTCTCTCTCTCTCTCTCTCTCACACACACACACACACACACACACACACACACACACACATTTCACCAAGACAGGTCCTGTTCCAAATGTTCACTGTTTGGCTTCTGTCTTGGTTACTTTTCTGTCCTTGCTGTGACAAAATACCTAATGCTCAAAATTAAGAAAGGAAAGGCTTATTTAGCTCAGTTTGCTCATACTTGGCTGACTTCAAGGCAGAGAGGCACATGGCACAGGGAAACAATTCATGGCATGGAAGATAGCAAAGCAACAAGAGCAAAAGGGAGGAGTGGTGGCAATCAGCCTCTTCATCTCCCTGACATATGCGCACCATCTGCCCTAAGGCAGTGTAGTACTCACACTTATAAATCAAAAACCAAAAGCCCACTCTATGACTGCATGTGGCTTTGGGTGGAAATCCATAACAGCTTCTACATGTTTAAGTGACTGGAGAAATAAACACTTATCAAGAAAGTTCTCTTAAATGTCTGCTGGATATTTGGGTCTGTCATCATTGACCCCTCTCATCCTGAGTCAGGTTAAGACCCAGGCTTTATTTTCATCCAAGAGAGTCTGATCTCAGAGGAAGAACTTTCCTGCTCCTGGAGCTGATTTTCTCACTCTCCATCATCCCCTGGGCCCACACTCTTCTGCTTTCCTTTTGTTTCCTACTTTTGCCCAATGCTTGAGATGCTGGTATACATTTGATGTTTCCCCCAATTTAAATATTCTTTTCAATAACATAATGTCCTGTCTTAGCCAGCGCTTACATTAATAAGACAAGGTCAAAAAACACTACATGGCAATGATTATATGAGAGACAGCAACAGGCACCACACCCTCTGGAAACCCAGTCACGTGGACCTGTGTATGTCAGTGTGGAGATGATCTGGAAAACAGGGGTCTAATGGGAGTTTGAAGGAACCCCTGGCTCTGCACACAGGTCGTGCACTTGACACTTGTGTCCCAAATGTTTCGAAACTTCCTGGCAATCCGGATTGCACTTGACACAAAGGAGGGACTGGGGATGTGGGAACCATGTCTTTTTCTATGCACAAACACCACAAACGAGTTTGTAGACTCCACCTGATCTAATGAAGTCACCAGGAAGCATGGCAAGATGTGGGGCTGTGGGAGAATTGTTGAATCAATGGCGTTCTGCATGAGGCTGAAGTTGAAGCAGGAACAGGAGTTGACACTGTAGCCCCGACTGCCATGCAAGCGCCAGGGCACAGACCTGCAGGGACCAGGTTGAAACAGGTACTAGAGGACACAGACTTGACATGTCACAGGGAGACCCAAAATTCTTCAGCACTAGTCTATCTCAAAGCACCTGATACTCTCTTACATTTCCAGGCTCTAGGTTGTTTCTTTGGTATTTCATTTCTGCACTCTGAGGAAGTCAGCCGGCAAAGATGGCTCAAATTCTTGGGCCTTTTCTCAACAGGTGAGACTGAGTCCAAAATATGGCAGCAAAAAAAAATAAAGGAAGACTCCACATTGTGAATTGTCCTGATCTCTCTCTCCTGATCCCTCATTCACAGCTCATACCACTTTCCTGCCTCTCACATGAGCTGCTGATGAAAGACAAAACCTCAAAGACAAAAGGTACAGGGAAAGCGACTTCATATTTGGGCTGATGTCCTAAGTGACAGATGCCTTCCAGGATTAAATGTGGGCTATGAAGTGCTCCACCTTGATATTTTCACACTTAAAATTAGCTTGACCCTCTCTCAAGAGCAGAGAGGAACTCTCTCACTGTATGTGGTGGAAGATTCCTGCCTGTTCATCCTGGAACTGTGGCCCCTAATTGTACTCTGGTTGTTTCAGACTCTGTTCTCTGGGGAAACTCCCAACCGCAGAGGGGGTTTGGTGAGAAGAAGTGAGGCCCACGTGAAGTTTGGATTGAGCCAGGTGATTTCAGGGCTTTGTCAGGAAACCAGACCTGTTTGAACTTTTCAGTATTGGGATTGGAATCAAAGACATTTCCATGGAGCTACTTTCTCCCCAGCTTCATGTTTTTACAAACAGGGTCTCACTATGTGGCTCCATGGCCCAGGATGTGCTCCAAATAGAGCCTGAGATCCTCAACTTCGCCGAGCCCGTAAATCACAAGAAGGCCACACTTCACCCATCTCAGATTCCATTTTATAAAATAATAATAATTTTAGTGGAAACAAAAACAAAAACCTGAAAATATGAATATAATTTTAAATACATACTCTTGCTGCTGTTATCTGGAAGTGATAGGATACCTAAGGATCAAGACTGAAAAAATGCCAACTGCTTTGCCCAAAGTCATTGTGAAAGCCACAGTGAGACAGCTCAACATCTTTTCAACATAGAGGGCCAGATCGACTGATAAAATGCAGCCTCGCAATGGATCAGACCCTGGTATGAGGCAGGGACAGACACAACATTATTTCTGGAGCTTCTCGAAGTCTTGTGTTCCCTTTCTCTTTGTAAAAATGCATCCTCCTCCAACGTAACATTTCCTATAACAGTCAATCTGGAGGCCCTTTTAGGTTTTTAGTAAGAGTACCATATCCATCACATCCCTCTCTCAAAACCTATGCAAATGAAGTCTACCTTAGAGCATGAACTTCACAGATTTATACATGTACAGGTTATAGATTGACGGCAGCAAATGTATGCGTGCCAAAAGGAAAATACTATGTAGAAAGTTCCAAGGAAAGTAGGCCGAGAATCAGAGAAAGCAGAGAAGCCCACAGAGGCTTTTACAGGAGTCTGTAGTTCTCCCACTAATTTGGAGATTTACACTGTAAACACTTTCTGTTGCTGTTCTCCCCAGCGAGGTTCCACCTACAGGGAAGGCTTCCTGGATGCCAAGGAAGCATCAACAGGAGTTCACTCCTCTTTCTCTGCCAGCTCCAGGTTGGGATCCTCATCAAGATGTGACTGATCTGTATCACAACACGGATGAGTTAACTAAGATGAGAAGGGTGAACCCAAACCTTTGAAAGTGTTGTTTGATTCCTACTTCCTTGACTGAGAAAGTGGAAAGGAAATTGCCAAGATATTTTATGTGGATTTAAAAATGACAAATACACTTTTGAGAAAACAAGTCTATAATTTCCTATATGTATTCAAATTATTTGCAATGTAGGCAATGAAAAATGAGCTTGTCCATTCCTTCAGCTCTCTCCAAATCCAGATGAAGCTTGTCTTCCAGTGCCGTCTAACACAGGGCGCCCTGTTCTATTCACCCTTTGAAGTTATCTGCATTCCTCACCTCCATTAACCCTGACCCACTGGTTCTTTCTATAGGAAATCTGAAGCATGACTACAAATGCATTTTCCTTCGAAAAAAGTATTCCTGCCTCAGGTTTAATATTCTTCAGCCCCAAACACACTCAGTGTGGTATGAAATTATTGTCCTGTGGCTAATGTATGCAATTTTGAAGAATCTGTGAGATGTAACCACGGGGCGAAAGTGCAGCCTTTTTTGGATGATGGAGATGCTATTTATGTTTTTGCCAGGTGTTGAGTCATGTCTCTCTTCTCAGACAACTTCTGCCATTCTATTTTTTCCGGTGTGAATAGCCTGAGATAAAGGAGTTGTGTACTTCTCCATTGAAAGAAAAAACAGAGTTTCCTTATCGGAGTGGTATAAAATTCCATGGGTTTTGCCAATACTGGAGAGTGATATATAATACGTATAAAACACACACACACACACACACACACACACACATACATGTAGCATTTTATAAACATTGATACTTATACAAAGATTTCATAAACTCTATGCGATTAAATATTGGCAATGGGCTTCAAACAAAATTGAAATAATAACCACAGTGTAATCAGCATCATGCAAACGTGTTGCGTTTCTCTTCATATCTCAGCCTCCATTGTAGTTAACCTTCTGGTCATGTTGTGACACCACACAACAGCTGTCTATTGAAATAAACTGAGATAAACGGTGGATCAAAGTGACATTAGATATTATGCTGAGAATAAAACATGATTTAAACTTGTCATCTTTAATTTCCGAATTTTTACCTTAATATCATGAGACTCTTCTGCAATGCCAGTGTTTGTACATGAGCGTGGGTAAAGACTATGACTGTCTTGCTGGTGCCGCACCCCAAAGATATGACAGACAGGGCAGAGGTTATGCAGTGCAGCCCTGCATGCCCATATGAAGTGTCTGCTAGGTAAATCAGTGCCTTGGTGCCCAGGTGTTAATTCTTACCCTTGTGTTATCACACGCTTGCACTGAACACTGGCAGCTCTACGCTTCTGCAGCCACAGTGTGCTGTCGTTCCCACCACTCACTGTCCCATTTCTGTGAAATACATTCTGTGCATTTTCTTTAGAACCCTAGTTACTTGTGGGAAATCCTAATACATTTGCATATTCAGAATACTGCTATTTATGGATGACTGACTTAATGATAGAAAAAGAGTGTTTTAACTTTTGCTGGTATAAAATTACACCATATGTTATAGGCAACAGGAAAATACATCTTTTAAAATTGGATATGAGCAGGGAGTAAATGTAAAACATAAAAAGAGAATGTGAAAGGCAAGAACAAAGAACTCAGATCTACTCTACAAATCAAAGGCCTCCCCAAGATGAAACTTTGTGCTATATACTACAAATATATACTAATAAAATTATACCTCTTTGAAATAGCATTTGCTTTTGTGACTTATCTTAGCATAAGCATGCCTACAAGGAGACGCTCCATGAAAGCAGATAAAGCCCACTTTTGAATGTGTGTCTGTGAATCCTTCTAGAGAGGCTGAGACGTGACCTACTGATCCCAGTGTGAGACTGGTCATGAGAAAATTTGGTGCCATCTATGAGGACTGGGCATTGGTGCATCAAAAAAAGTTCTGAAAAAAAGCTTCAGCATACTTGAATTTTCTTAAAATTGTGTGATTTTTAATAGTAAGATGTTTTAATAGTAAGATTATAGACACATAGATCAGATACTTATGTGTAACTTACTAAAAACACAAAGTGAGTACACTTTAGTATATTTCCACCACTATGTTTTCATGGAATTATATTGCCATCAATATTTTCTATTATTTCTACAGGTCTCTACATGAAAAATTTTCAAAGTACTTTCACAACAGTATTACACATGCAGAAATTCCCTTTACTGTGATTTCTGTCACATATTTGTCAACACCCATGTACACTGAATGCTTTCCCACATCACACATGCAGGCTTGGGCCAGTGTGACTTCATTCTGAAAGTTGGCATCTCTGACAGCGTTTCCCTTCACATTTCTCACATGTATAACTACTTCCCAGTGTGGGGGGAGTTTTATATTTATGAAATGAAAACCTTACCACAAATCTTTTCCATGCCTACATACATGGGGTTTTCTCCCTTGTCTGTGATTTCTCTGTATTTGATGGCATTTTGGTTCACTGAATGCTTCCCCCCATTGTTATCCCAATTGTGAATTCTTTCATGTTTTTGACAATCACTCTTGTGGCAGATAGATTTCCCACATTTCTTATATGCATAGTGCTTCTCCCCAGTGTGGGATCTTCTACGTCAACAAAAAATGACATTATCAGCAAATCTTTATCCACATTTCTCACACAAATATATTTTCTCCCAGTGTGATTTCTTCCATGAGTTTTACAGTGATTGTGTCTAGTGATTGCATTCTCACATTGCTTACATATAAGGTTTCTCCCACGTGTGAATTCTTTCATGTACACGAAGGTTACCATTTTGGCTGAATAATTTCCCACATTGCTTACATATATAGTATTCCCCAGTGTGAATTCTGTGATGTGTTTTCAAGCTACGATTTTTTTCTGAAACATTTCCCACATTGCTTACATACATAGGGTGTCTTCTCATTGTGAATTATTTCATACCTTTGACAGTTACTGTTTGTACTGAATGTTTTCCCACATTGCTTGCATACACAGGATTTCTCCCCAGTGTGAATACTATGATGGCTTTGCAAGTGACCATTGTCTCTGAAACATTTCCCACATTGCTTACATACATAGGGTTTCTCCCCAGTGTGAATTCTTTCATGTTCCCTAAGTGTGCCATTTTGTCTGAAAGATTTCCCATATTGCTTACATACATAAGGTTTCTCCCCGGTCTGAATTCTGTGATGGTTTTGTGAGTTACCATTTTGTCTGAAAGATTTCCCACACTGCTTACATACATAGGGCTTCTCCCCAGTGTGGAATCTTCTGTGTGTACAGAATGTGTGGGTTTGTCAGCAAAACTTTTTCCACATATCTCACATACATAAGGTTTTATTTCATGCACAAGGTGACCATTTTGACTGAAAGATTTCCTGTACTGCTTGCATGCATATGGTTTCTCCCCAGTGGGAACTATTTCATGACTTTCATAGTGCCTGTGTATGGAATGCTTTCTGCATTGCTCACATGCATAGGCTGTCTCCACAGTGTGAATTTTCTTATGTATTTGAAAGAAATTACTAAGAGCTAATGCTTTTACATATTTCTTAGTAGGATGAGGTTTATCTCTAGCATTTCTTCCTTCATATATGTAAGTACAGTGTGAAGGAATAAAACTATCGTCACAGTGTTTATACAAGCATACATTCCACAAAGTGCAATTTCTTCTAGACATTTCAGGACCAATGATTGTTGCTGGGGATTTCAATTTTCTTACCTACAATATTTTTCTCTCCAGGGTGAGTTCATTCACTAAGATGAAATTTGGCCCCCCCACCACGTTTATATTGATAGAGTTTCTCTCCCGTCTTTCCCATTTCATGCTTCTGAAAGGACAGGAATTCACTGTAGTCTTTTCCATGTTCATTACATTTATATAGCTTCTTCTCAAATTGCAAATAATCATCTTCATCATATCTGAGAGTAAAAAGAAGAAAGATATCAATAACACTGGAAAGGTCTCCATGATAAAAATTGTCACCTGAGATGACAAGTTTGGTTGCATGCCTCTTAAGGAAATTTGATGATGAATTGACTTATTGCCCTGGAGGACACCAGGTTACCATTTGTTCTACAAAGGGCGCTTTTGATTTGTGAGTTTTATGCTGGTATAGATTTCCAGTACATAATATCCAGTTTCATTTTAGGTGATGGGTAGATATGAATCAAGTATGGATCATTCGAGGTTCCCTCTTATCTCTCCTCCCTTCTCTACTTATTCTGATTTCCAAAACATGAGGATTTCTGTTTCCTATCACCTCTCCTTAACTGTGTCACCTGCATATATGTGGGATCATCTGCTCCGGAGGCATGGCTCACTGCGAGAGCAGAGGATCGGGTGTAGGCAAACCTTGCCCTTATCTGAGTGTGCAGACGCAGCTCCCTCCAAGCTGACGTGGTAGAGACTGTATCCGCTGATGGAGCCCTGACGATTCCCACCCACCTTAAAAGAACCCTCCCCTTAGCTCCTCCCGCACTATAAAAGCCTGTGACTTCCTCAATAAAATTAGATCTCCGCCATCAGTGCTGGTCTCTGAGTGGTTATTCATCGGCCTTGCCTTCGCCTCCCAGAGGCTCCGGGGTCAATCTCCCACAAGTGGTGCCTGAACAGGGACCCCAACGCAGGAACTAGGAAAAGGTAAGGCCCCCCGCCCTTATCATGGGCTCCGTGCTATCCAAGAGTCAGCACCCCCAGGTGAGGGCACTTGCTGCTCTTTTGGAATGCCACAAATGCAAAGTAAAACCCAGTCAATTGGCTGAATATTGGAGCCTTCTCCTTCCCTTTAATCCCTGGTTAAGCACCGCTAACTTATGGGACCCAAAAACTTACGACCTCTTAATAAAAAGAGTACAATTAGCAACCAAGCATGAAGGTAAAAGATTTCCCCTGGGACTAATTCCCACATTAATAACTATCCGCCCCTGCCTTGCTGGCACCCCGGAATGCAACGACCCTCCAGAGGCCGCCACGGAAACCTTTCCCCTGTTCCAAACAAAAATCGAAATAGAAAGCTTAATGGAGGAAAACATAGATACTAAATCCCTGTCAGAGGGCATACAAGAACTATTACTAAACAATTCAAAAAACACAAACTCAAAAACGCCTCAAACCCTATATCCTTCTCTAAACGAGCTCAGAACAAAAACCTCTCAAACGGATGAAAAAATGGCGCTCGTAGCCGAGTCGCCGCCCTTTTCCCCCAGCGATACTTCCTCTTCTCGCAAAGCGAAACCAACCCAAGAAATAAAAACTCCCTCTAGCGGCCAAGAACAAAAATGCAACAATTGTAACAAAGTTCTTGTCCGCCACCTATTGGAGATGTTAATCCATGGCAGACATATTATTCCTGATCTCCATCTAAAGACCGCTCAGCACCAGACTCCCCATGGCAAGCATTTTATCAGACCCTTTGTTCAAAAAGAGATGCCTCACAAAGACAATACGAGGAGTGGTTCCAAGATGATGACACATTTACAACAAACCCTCCCAGGGATTGTTTTCCCGTCAATCCCAATGTCACCCCTCAACAACCATTGAGGTGGTATCCCCATGACGTAACTACCCTACATCGCTTACGAGATGCTGTCAGAGAAGACGGCATCCAAGGGCCTTTTGCACAACAATTACTAGAAACAATTAGTATGCAGATGAATGGGCCTACAGACTGGAAACAACTGGCTAGAGCTGTCTTAGGTAACGGTCCTCACTTAGATTGGTTGGCATGCTTCAGAGGTGAATGTGAACAACAAGCAGAGCGAAATAGGAGAAACGATGTCACTCTCCCTTTTGATGCCTTAGCAGGTGAGGGTCCATACCTCAACCCTATGGTTCAGGCCACCGGACCACCACAATATTTCGACCAAGTAAGGCAAGTTGCCCTTAAACCTTTAATAGATGCAAGGACACCCGAACAGAACCTCTCTCCAAACTCCTACAAGGTCCCAACGAAGATTTTGCGGACTTTGTTTCGCGAGTACAATTGGCATGCACCTGAAAGGTACATCATGAGGAGGCCTGCCAGGCCCTTATTAAAGAGCTTGTTTTTGAAGGAGCAAACAAAACCTGTAAAAACCTTGTCACTCCCCTCCGACATATGGACATAGATGATTGGATTATTGCTTGCAGGGAGGCTAATATCTTCAATGCTCAGACCCTTGCTCACGCCCTTGCATCTACCCTCCAAGTCCAGCAAACCTCTCTTTGCTTCAATTGCAAGGGACAAGGACATTTTGCGAGAGAATGTCCTCAAAAACCACAAATACACAAACCTAAACCTCCCACACCCTGCTCTTGGTGCAAAAGAGGATATCATTGGCAAAAAGATTGCCAGTCCAAAATCTACATTAATGGCCAACCATGCCCTCCTTTAAACTGCCCAGGGGGCAACCCCCAGCCCCACAACCAAGGGGGAAAAAACAAGTCCCAACACCATTGATGTGGACGATTCCAATTTCCCTAAACAAGACCGCCCTGACTATTCATGTGGAAAATATACCCACTGAGGGTATCCTAGACACAGGAGCCGAAATATCTTGTTTACCTTCTCACCCTTATGGCTCCTACTGGCCCATCACTACAGAACCTATGGTACAAGGAGCTACAGGGCTCACCCCTACAGTTCAAGCTGCCAGACCTCTAAAAGGGAGAGATCAAGAACATCATACAGGAACTTTTCAACCCTTGTCCTTCAAGATCTCCCTCAGGTTTTATGGGGAAGAGATATTCTGTGGCCATGAAAAGCTGTCTTACCACTGAACAACAGCCCCCTCTTTTAAGGGCCATTGATCTTGTGAAAAAACCACAGCCCATGAAGCTGCAATGGGACACAGATGAGCCTGTTGGGGTGGATCAATGGCCTTTATCGTCCCCAAAACTACAAGCATTAGAGGAACTAATATAAACACAACTTCAAGCAGGGCACATTGAACCATCACATAGTCCTTGGAATACACCTATCTTTGTAATAGAGAAAAAACAACAAGGTAGATTCAGGTTGTTACATGATCTAAGGGAGATAAATAAACATATAAAACCCATGGGTGCTTTACAGCCTGGCCTACCCTCTCCCACAGCTACTCCAAAGTCACACCATATGGTTATAATAGACATCAAGGACTGTTCCTTTTCAATTCCATTACACCCAGAGGATATCCCAAGATTTGTCTTTACTATTCCTGTTACCAATTTTGCGGGACCATCTCCTCGAAACCAATGGAGGGTCCTCCCCCAAGGTACAAAAAACAGCCCTACTATCTGTCAGCAATATGTTCATCATTCTGTTCAGCCCCTCCAAAAGGATTTTTATGTTCTCCATTATATGGATGACATATTAATCTCCCATCAGGAGCCTAACTTCCTACAAAAAGGAATATACCACCTTAAACAAAACTTACAAATTCTTGGGCTTCAAATATCCCCAGACAAAACCCAATGATATCCCCCATACACTTATTTAGGTTATCACGTGGATGAGGATACCACCCCTCATGTTCCATCTATTAAATATGAACAGTACACGACACTGGCCCAAATCCACCAATCGGCAGGTGACATCATCTGGCTAAGGCCTGCCCTCCCCGTCACCACTCATCAATTACAGTCTCTTTTTAATTTATTACAAAACACACCATTGCGCCCCGAGATAAAAACTCACATCACTCCAGAGGCCACTTCCTGCTTGGAACAGGTATCCAAAGCTATTCAATCTATCACTCAAAAGAGAATTTATCCTACGTTACCAATCCAAGCACTAGTACTTCCCACTCAAAACACTCCAAGCGGAGTACTTTGGAAAAATGAACCACTTATGTGGACCCATCTCTCATCGTCTCGCTTACATAGGATCACTCCTCAATTAGAGGCATTTTGTCATATAGCTCAACAATTAATCCTTCTCTCCCGAAGACATTACAATAAAGATCCAGATTCTCTGGTGCTCCCACTCACCCGCACTCAAATAAATATTTTATTACAGGACTTTTTACCTCTGCAGACACTCTTGTCCACTTTTACAGGTCAAATTAAAAACCATTATCCTCATCATAAATTACTTCAGGGTCTCCAAAACATCCCTTTACAAACAAACAGGGCATTCCCTTCTTCTACCCCCATACCTTGAGGAAACATAGCCTTCACAGATGACTCCAAAGAAGCCTGCGGTTTCATACTACATTGCCAAAATCGGACATCACCCATTACCCAGATATACCCACATTCCACCACTGTGCAGGTTGCTGAGCTTCTTGCTATAGTAACGACATTACAATACTGCCCTGATAAACCCCTTAACATCTTTAGTGACAGTCAATATGCTACCCAGATTGCTAAAATTATAGCTTTCTCCACATTCTTTCCACAAAATACATTATTAGACCAAACATTACAATCTCTAAGACTAACCACTCAAAAAAGACAAGCTGCCTGGTACATACAACACATTAGATAACACACAGAATTACCTGGACCCCTCTCCAAAGGAAACTCACACATTGATCAATTGGTTTCTATACAACTCATGTCTATGTCCCTCCAAGATCCCATTAGCCAAGCAAAACACCTCTACGCAAGATTACACCTCTCTCCTGGAACCATACATAGACTTTTACCTGATATAGCCTTATCTGTCTATAAACACCTCGTAAGGCAATGCACTACATGTGCACCACTACTACCCTTAGGACCATTATATCCCCAAGGCGTCAATCCCTGGGGTCTCCACCCTAATGCCATCTGGCAAGCAGATGTCACCCACTATCCTCCTTTTGGAAAATTAAGGTTCTTCCATGTAGCTGTTGACACATACTCAGGAGCTGTCATGGCAATGGCCCTTACAGGAGGAAAAACAACTCCTGCCATAAGAGCTCTTCAAAAGACAATGCTCTTCTTAGTCATACCATGGGAACTCAAAACATAATGGACCCTGCTATACCAGCCAACAATTCCAAAACTTCTGCCAACAATATAATATCAAACTCACCACAGGAATACCTTATAATCCACAAGGACAAGCCATCATAGAACGCACTAACCAAACTTTAAAACAAGCATTAATAAAAGAGGGGGAAATACACCCCCACAACACACTGGACAGCCTCCTAACCACGGTCCTTTTATATTATTCAGCTATAAAGAGGGACAGATATGGAGCCTTTGTAGGCAAATGGTCAAAATTAGACAACATACTCATAAGTGAAATAAATCAGAGGTACATGTGCAGGCAACGTATTGTGTCACTGGTGTAAGAACCTGGGGGTGGGAACATAAACTAAGAGTTATGAAGGAAATCTTTTCAAAAGTAAAGAACAGAGGGGACGAGGGAAAGGAGAAAAAAATAATGTATGTATGTATGTATGTATGTATGTATGTATGTAAGTATCTATGTATATACATATGTGCAGGATGGCTAACATGGTTCTACTATTGACTTATTTCATTGAATGGTAAGGAATAGTTGATGACTGATTGTTTGATCAATCTTATATGTCTTTATGTGTTCTCCGGTGCATACATTTTAAAGATATCAATATGAAATGCAACAGCTATTGTTGGTTTTCTGTTGCTTTGTCTATAATTCAATTATGATTATAAGTTTATTGAGCGACTTTGTGTCTCTTTGTTAATGCTTTTCGTTTTTTTTTTTCTCTTCCTTTTTCTGTTGTAGTTGATGTAGTTCTCTTTGCTTTCACACTACAAAAAGAAGTTGTACTACTGACTTAGGTCACTTTATTTTAAGGAATAGTAGATGATTAATTGTCTGATTAATTTTGCATGTCTATACCTATTTTCCTGAATATACAATTAGAAATTATCAATATGTAATGCAACAACCATTGATGATTCCCTGTCACCCTATCTGTAACTCAGATTCGATTGTACTATTCTTATGCTACTTTGTGTATGTTTGTTAATATCTTTTTGTTTTTTCATTATACTTTTAAAAAAAAGATTGTGTGTCTATATGTGATTTCAGAAACATGCACTTTGAAGTTATCAATGTGTGGTGTAGTAACCATTGGTGATTCCCTGTCGCTTTGCCGATAATTCAAATTTGATCGTACTGCTCTTGTGCTACTTCTTGTCTTTTTGTTAATGTTTTCCTTTTTTGTTGTTGTTGTTGTTTGGTTTTCTTTGATTTTTATGCTTTTAAAATTAAAAAGTTTTTAAAAAAAGAAATATTATAGAAATGGGAAACTATGCTGGGAAGCCCATTGGCCTTTGGAAAGATCATTTCAACAGAATGAAGAGAAAAGGAAAGAAAAGTCCTAAACTGTGAAAGGCTCAGATTTTTAAAATATACATTAAAATTTTACAAAGCTCCCCTTAAGCCTGGTGAGAAGTGGGATGCACTACATACTGTACTGACTGATGGCCTATGGGAATGACAGGACCTGATTAAGAAGGATGTGAACACCTCGATCTGTTTTGTAAGCTAAAAAGATGCCACTGACTGCTCTTTGCCCACTGGGTTGGAGTTAATGGGGTGCATTATACCCCACTGACTTAATAGAAAGGATTTTTCCCTGAGGCATGCAAGTTAATGACATCCAGGGTACCTGGTTTCTTTCACACTTCTTTCATGGCATTTTTCACCTCTGCATTTCTCAAGGTGTAGATCAAGGGATTCAGCATTGGTACAATGGTAGAGGATACAGCCATGGTCTTGTCCATGGGGTAAGTGACCACAGGTCTCATGTATAAGAAAATTATGGTACAAAGAACAGCACGACCACCGCGAGTTGGGAGATGTAGATGGAGAGGGCTTTGTGCTGCCTTGCATGCTGGAAGACTTCAGGGAACAGAGGATGACCACATAGAAAGTGATGAGGATGAGGAAGATGGTTGCACACATCACCCTGCTGTTGAGAATGACTAAGAGGCCCAGGATGTGGTTGTCCATGCAGGCCAGTTTCAACAATGGAAACAGGTCACACAAAAAGTGGTTAATGATATGGGGGCCACAAAAAGGTATTTAATACGTGAAGAGGAGCTGTATTGATCCATGCATGGATCCCCCCACCCAAGACCCTGCCACCATCAGGTAGCACAGCCCAGGACTCATGATGGTTGTGTAGCACAGGGGCTTACAGATGGTCACGTAGCACTCATAGGCCATCACAATGAGCAAGATGATCGCCATCCTGCCAGAAAAATGCTCTGCAAAGAGTTGGGTCATGGAGCCTTTGAGGGAAATGGTGGTGCTCTCACAAAGGAGGCCTGTGATCAACTAGGGGACAGAGACAGAAGAGTAATTGACATCCACAACGGACAAGGATGCAAGGAAAAAATACACAGGTGATCTCAGACGCTGACTGACAGTTACAGTTGCCACAATGAGTAGGTTTCCCAGGATTGTGACCACATACACAACTAGAAACAGAGAAGAGAATATCTTCCTCAGCCTTCGGTTCTTTGTAATTCAGTCATGTTGTTGTTATTTGCCATTGAACTGGAGCTGATGTACCCACGCCACACAGCACTGTAAAGACTGCAAAAGAAATATGATTTTAATAGAAATCACAGGATGTACTGAGCATCGTACCTCAAGCAGTACTTACTTGCTTTTCTCACCGGCTAGTGCTACAGAAACCAGAAACAACAGAAGCTTGACATCTTCGGGATCGTACTGGTGCCCAGGACAATACCTTCTTCTAGAAGTGCAATTCTTCCTTTTTGTTCTGGTGCCTGCTGCCTGTGATAGTTAGTAACCTCTGCTTCATTTTGTAGTATATACCTCTTCCCAGAAGTGTGAGGGGTTTAATACCATTGAGTAAACTCTGGACTATCAGTAGCTAGAAGTCTATGTGTACATTGGAACCAGTGTAACACAATCTTGGGTTAAATCATGTTTATTCCGTCTCAACCTTCCATTCTGATTTCCCAGTGCTACCATTCTAAATAAACTACCGCTATACAAGTCCTTCTGTCAGTTTGTGGTTTGGGGAAATGTCAATCTAGGATGGTGATCTTTGCTTTTCATTAGACACATCATTTGGGAAATACTATAGATTTTACGTTATGCATTCTATGTCGTTATTGAACACTTAGCATGTGCTAATAGAAGAGCTGGGAGAGGCCCTAACTCAAGGACTTTCATTTATTAAGGGTTGTGCTCTTTCTATATGCTTGTCTATTTTCAAAAGTTAAATTAGTGATATTATCATTACTACATATTGCTGACGTTCGCTACATATCTTCTGTGTTTCATGCAGTGGGAGATCTTATGAATTATTTCCTTCATTTTTTTTTTTTTTAGATTATATGCTGAGAGGGCTGGGGATATAGCTATGTAGAATAAGTACCTTCCTGGCAAGTGCAAAGTCTTAAGTTCAATCTCCGGTACCACACACACACACACACACACACAAATTTAGATTATATGCTGAGGCTCGTAGAGTTGAAAAAAAAATTTTTTTTTTTTTGCGGTACTGGGGATCGAACTCAGGACCCTGAGCTTGCTAGGCAAGCGCTTATTCCACTGAGCTATATCCCCAGCCCAGAGTTGAAAAATTGACACCAAGTTCCAACAAATAGGAAGCCCTGAAGCCAAATTCAAATTCAGCTTCTCTTGGTTCCAAAATAAATATTAATAACTATCTACACTGTTCTTTTGTTATAATTTCGGGTTCTCAATATCAAGAATATATTGTCCATCACAATAAAATTTTATTTTCTTTTTTTATGAGTAGTAGTGGGAATTGAAGTCATGATTTTGTGCTTGCCAGGCAGGAGCTTATACCACTGAGCTATATCCCCAGCCGTAAATTTTATTTTCATAAGCACATAGGAAGATAGACCTACACTTCCTATTTTATCATTCTATAATATTCCTGGACAGTCCTACAATGAAAATTATATTCTACACCAGAAGGCACCACCATTGGCTAAGTGTGCATGTATTCTAGTCTTCTTTTGAATGTGCAGATTAAAGAAAAATGAGCCTTAAATCACTTACTCTGTTGCAACAAACCCACACCTAAAAGCTGCCTGACATCATGCCTGCATATGAACTTAAATCAGTATAAATTGTTTGGTGGATAATATAAATATACCAGCTTAGTGAGCCTCTTTGCTCACTTTTAATAATTTCCTGTTGGTTTTACCTACTCACAAGACTGCTTAATGATGATTAATGTGTGGTCTCTTGCTGGGCTACATACATTCTAGTCATTTAATTCAATTTAATTAAATCCACACACTGAACTTACCCAAGGAAAGCCACACTGAACCCAAGCAATGTCAGTGCGAATCCCGGCCTCCAGCACCTAAGTGTCGTGTCAGGGTGGAGCTGTTGCTCTGACACTGGGCTCAGCTAGCCGATTTACTCTCTTCCTTCCATACCACTTCCACCCCTGGACACACTTAAGCAAACTCAAGAGCTGAGCTACGCTTTGGACTCTCATTTAAGTACATTATTAATTTTGGGCCATTTTCTAAAAGAAGTTAATGTAAATCCAAGTAGAAATTGTTGAAAGTACAAGGCTTTTCCATCCCAAGACAACAGTTACTCATCAAATACAATAAATAGGTGAATTATTAGCACATTTAAAATATAACTGCTCATATGTTACTTGATTTAATTATTTCAGCAACTCCAAGAGTGTCTCAAATTAATAAGACCCTGTTTAATACTCCAATAGTTCTTAGAGGCCACCACCACTACTCAGTTTTGTCTCCCCTGTGACCTCCAAAGTCCATTACATGATTATTCCTGTAAGAAAAGAGGAACAATTGTGCAGGTAAATTTTCTAGGATCACCTCAGAGTGACCAATGGTCTAGCTCCATCCAAGATGCATGAACGTGAACTAACTTTACTCTACAGAAGAATTAGAAATTATATAAGAGCTAAAAAAGACCACCTCAAACAGAGAATAAAACATCCATCACTTCAAAGGAGAGTGATATGATAGTACTAGACTTTGCAATGCTTATAAAGAAAAATTTTAAAGAAACAGCTGCTCGAAGTGTCCAAGGACTTAAAAAGGAAACAATTCTGTGGTTGGCAGGAGAACTTAAATTACTTCTGAATAGGAAAAGTTGCCCAAAATAGTAGCCAGGAATTCTGCCTTCAAAATCATTTATGACACTGTGCCTACCACGTGGCTGCATTTTGAACTTAATTTTTAAACACTTTACCACCCACAGCTTATATGGAACATCATTAATAAGATGCCCATCCTTTGGCTAATGGACTTGTGCCAAACGAAAGCAGAGCACCATTGGGAATGATGCAGAATTTCAAAATATCCACTTGCACCGTCCTCCCAACTGCAGCCCTTTGTGGCTCTTACTACTGAGGGAGGAGCTCATCACACAGCTGGTGACATCCCCTCCATGCCGGCTGAAATCCTTTCTTCAGGAACGGAGTTCTCCTGGGCCAAGCCAAGCTGATAACCCACAAGGAAAAAGACAAGATCATAGCATTAACCATCCAGCTGTTTGCACTAGAGCTAGGCTGTGTGCTCCTGTGACACGACGACCCTACCGTCAAGGTCACGCTCTCATAGTCACTCCAGGTTTTTGGCAATATAGATAAAGAAGAAGGAGCACTGCTTTCCACCTACGAAGGACAAGAACAAAAGTTTCCGTCACCCAGTCTGATACTCGCTTCATCTCTTCAGGATGTTCTTCAAAGCAAAGCTGTTATTTAAACCAAGTTGTCATCATATAGGTTGTTGTTTAAACCAGGATCTAACTAAAATTCTGGGAATGCTGCAACAGCTACACACATCCGTGCTCAGGTTTTATCATCTTCATCTCCCTATTTCCTTCAACAAACTTATTTCTGTGCCAACCAAATTGCTTACATACTTACTTGTAAGTTACTGATGTATGTTTTTAATCAATGTATTCTTAATTGAAACTTAAATTCCAGGCAAACGTGACTTTTTATTGTTCCACTAAGCATCTCGTCTGACGTGATGTAGGAGATAAAGGTAAACTTCTTAAACTCAGCTGCCCATGGAGCTGCTTTTCAAACAATCTATTTCAACACTACGGGAGAGCGATGGGTAAGTCACTATAGAAACAATAATTAACGTTTCAAGGCCCCATCTGTTTTCCAAAAAGAGATCCAAATTATCTCCATGATGGCGTAGTTTGTTTTCTTCCCAACCCTGTGTTGATTTTACTGAAATTGAACCATTAATTATTCATTTCTTGATCCCGTTGCATTCCACTTTGCATGATGCGCGTGCACTGATGGGGAGGAGATAATCAGATGGGGTTTCCCTCACAGGAGCAGAATTCAGAGTGCAAACAGCACACAAAATGGAGGTCGAGGAAACCCTGAACGGAAGAGAGTGCCTCCTCTCCCAAACAAATCACAACAAGGGAAGCAGCCTGCAGACAAGATTCCCAGAGGGACCCGTGGTCAGTTTGGCATCTGATGCTCTGCATCACGCTTATGAGGAACGCTTAACAGAGGGAGAGAAGAGGAGGGAGAATCAAAGCATTCGGCGGCAGCCTCATTGAGGTTCGGCCTCCACTGCCCATTCTCCTCGTGTTCCACCTCCTCCTCTTCCCTCCTTCC
>PVLD010017818.1:0-35382 GCA_004027595.1 Dinomys branickii | reverse complement strand
CTCTTCTCTGGGTTCCTCCTCACACCTGCTCGAGGGGAGGGCCAGCAACGACCCTCATGAACCCACTCTCCATGGAATTTCATGATTCCCAAAATTACCCCTCTGCTAGGACACCTCCCCGGCCTCCATCCATCCCAGCAGCTGGAACTCTGGTCAGCTGATCGCTTTGCAGGGTTCTTCCTTTCGCCCCCTGGCAGGCACATGACTGCACCACACAGGGCTGTGAGCCAGGCCCGGGAAAGCTGAGCACAGTCGGGGGTCAGGGGAGTGTGTCTCTGTGAAGTAAATGGAGAAGGGAACTTGAGCAGACTGGGCATCAGATCCTAGCTCCCGGGGACAGGGAGTTCATGAGAAGCCCGGACAAGATGCTTTCCTGGGGGTGCCGAGGAGCAGGTTTCCAGGAAGGGACAAGACAGGACCCTCTCTCACTTTCCAGAAGGGCAAGTTATGGAACAGGGCTTAGAAAGTCACTGATGGGACCCCAAATAGATGGCAAGTAGGAGTAGGTCTGGGGTCTTTGAGAATCCCTTGTTAGTCAGGGGAAGGGGCATTTCTTGGGGAAAACAGCCCACGAGTTAACCCCTCAGTTCCCACCTGCAGTTTGGGATGAACCCTAGGGCATCCCAACGCTGGAGGCCCAAACAGCACAGGCTCTGCTGATCACCATTCTTACAGCCCACAGAGCCTAGGTCCCTTCCCTGAGAAGGGAATTTCTTAGGGTTTGTGTCTGGCATCAGGATCAGAGGGTTTGCTCTCCACCTCCTACCTCTGAGAGATTCATGAGGAAGAGCCTATTTGGGGGGCCCTGGGATGCTTCTGATCTGAGAGCAGGCTCCGGAGGCAGGAGGGGAGCGCAGGGCATGTGTGGACCTGAAGTGCTTGGGGTAGGAGGAGGGAGCGGGTCCTCCAGCCCACACAGCCTGGCAGGAGCTCCCTGGGCCTGACAGGCACCAGAGGTTGGCTCACTTGATAGCGGTCATGCAGGAGGCATGCCTACCCCTCAGACCTTGGCCCCCTGCCCATTCCTCACTCCCATGGCCTCTCAGCAGCAGGCAGACAGCAAGGGTAGTGGACTGGCCTGAGCTCACGTTACAGTGGTGAATACTGAAAGAACTTTCAGACTCTGACTGGAAAAGGTGGGGAATGATCACCTCTCAGGAGCCAGGTGCCATCTTGTCCTTTCCACCTGTCCTTCCACTGTCAGATCTCAGGGGATGGCATGACCGTCCATGGAGCACCCTAAGACCCCTGCCTAGCAAGTCCCTGGGCCCCAGGACCAACCTCATGGCAGCTGGGGGCCTCTCTTACTCACAGCACCTCCGAGTCTGCTCGGAGCCCCTCACCTCCACTCCCGCTACCCAGGCCGAGCTGCCGCCGCCTCTCCTCTGGGCTCTACCCCTGCTGTTCCTGCCAGGCCCCTCCGCTCCTGTGCCACCCAACAGTCTGGCCCACCAGGGTGGAGGCCACGCTCCCCCTTGGGTAGAGATCCTGCCCAATCCTCCTCCCAGCTTCGGCCACCTTGACCACCACACTCAGCCACAAAAGCCTCATCCTCTGTGCCTCCAGCTCTGGTCTCCCTGGCCTCTGGACTGTCCCTCCCCTTTTACGTGGAGACAACTGTCCTGCTCGCCACTCCTTCCCAGTCTCTGAGAAGCCCTGCTGAGTCCACCCCACCCCATGCCCCCTTTCACTGTTGTATCTCTTGGTTTTCAGGTCTTCCTGCTGGACTGACAGTCACAGGAGGACAACGTGGCTGGGTGTGGCTCCGTGGCAGAGCGCTTGCTTAGCACGAGCGAGTGAGGCCCTGGCTTCCATCCCCAGGACCAGCACCACGCCACACCTGCATGCAGACGCAGAGGAAGGGAGGAGGCAGCAGCGCACACGCGGTAGACGTGACAGCAACCGCAGCCCGTCCGCGCTGCGCCCGCGGTCAGTGTGGCCATCTTCATGGCTCTTGCTCACCCCTCCTGAGCACGCCGTATGTGCCTGGTCTTCTTCTAAGCATTCCTGGCTTCCGTCATCCGTCCTCACGATAACCCCATCCAGTGAGATTTTTCTTCAGTTCTGAGATGTTCCACAGGGGGTCAAGGCCCTGCAGTGGCCAAGGACACTTTGTGGTGGGGATAGGAGTGGAGCTGGTGCTCCGGAGAGGAGGCAGGGGGAGACTTCCAGGCCACTGGGAAGAGCAATTGTGCTGGTAACAATAGAAGCATACCAAGGGCTTCCTGTGTGCCCTTCCCTGTGCTGAGAGTTCCTGTTCATTGTCCAGCGCTGCCCACAGCAGCTGTGAGAGGCGGGTACCAGTAGCCTCACTGTAGAGACCAGAAGACTGTGTCCTCCCGAGAAGAGCAGCTGTCTCCGTGCCAGAAAGGCTTTGGCCCCGAGGAAAGAGCCAGGATGGAGGGGCAGGCTCGTTGGGGTAGGAGTGGGCAGATGCCCCATGTGTGCTCTGACGGGGAGCGAGGAGGGCTGGAGGTCCCATTCTGGAGGAGTGGCAGAGGACCAGTGCTGGCCTTGAGGGATGGGCAGGGCTTAGAGAGAGAGAAATAAGAAGCAACACTGGTGCGGGGGTGGACAGTCCTGGAATTGCTGGGAGCCACCTTCGTCCCCTTCCAGGCCCCTGAGGAAGCTCCCTGTGAAGGACACTTAAGGACTGGACTGCTTCATCTCATGTGGCTTTGTGTGTGTGCATGTGGTAAACAATACACAAAACATAACATTTACCATTTTGGCCACTTTTGAGGGTACAGTTTAGTGGAATTAAGTACATTCACCTTCCTGGGCAGCCACTACTACTATTTAGCCCTGTGGCTTTTTCACCATCTCAGGCTGAATCGCTGTAAGAGCTTCTCATTCTCATTCTGCCTTTCCTTGACTCAGTCCATGGCAACTTCCACTGTACTTCCTGTCTGCGTGAACTGGAACGCTCTAGGTGCCTCTCGTAAGTGGGGTCATACAGTAGCTGTCCTATTGTGAGTGGCTTGTTTTACTTAGCGTACTATCCTCAAGGTTTACCCATGTGGTGTGTGCGTCAGTAGTTTACTTTTTGAGACAAGGCCTCCCTATATAGTTCAAGCTGGTCTTGAACTCACTCACCGTGTAGCCCATCCTGGCTCTTTTCTGGCCTCAAACTCACTGTGACTCTCCTGCTTCAGCCTCTCGAGTGCTGGGATTACAAGTGTGTACCACCATGCCAGGATCTGAATTTTATTCCTTCTTAATACTGAGTAATATTCCATCGTATAAATGTACCACATTTTGTATATCCATTCATCTGACAATGGCTATTGGGTTATTTCTACATTTTGGCTATAAATGATGCTACTATAAATACAGGTATACAAGTATCTGTTTGAGATTTGCTTTCAAGTCTTTACATATATACCCAGAAGTATAATTGCTAGATCACATGGTTATTCTGTCTTTAATTTTTTTAAAGAACCACCATTTTTTTTTTGTAGTGGCTGCACCATTTTACACTCCTATCAGCAATGCACAAGGGTTCCAGTTTCTCTCCTTTGTCAATATTTATTTTCCTTGTCTCTTTTTTCTACAGCAGCCATTCTGGTAGATATGCATTGGCGTCTTATTATGGTTTGAGATTTGCATTTTCTCTGGTGATCAGTGATGGTGAACATCTTTTTGTGTGTTCACTGGCCATCTGTGTATCTTCTTTGGAAAAATGTCTATTCAAGTCCTTTGCCTATTTTTAAGTCCAGGGTATTTTTTTTTTTTTTTTTGCGGTACTGGGGATCGAACTCAGGACCCTGCGCTTGCTAGGCAAGCGCTTATTCCACTGAGCTATATCCCCAGCCCTAGTCCAGGGTATTTTTAATTGTTATGGTTGAGTTGTAGGAGTTTTTAAAAATACAGTGTGGAGGTTAATCCCTTATCTAATCCCTTATCTGTCTGTCTCTGTGACTTGCAGTAATTTCCCTTGTTCTCTGAGTTGCTTTCTTATTACATTGATAGTATTCTTTGATGCGCAGAAGTGGTTTTTTTTGTTTTGTTTTGTCTTGTTTTTTGAGACAACTTCTTGCTTTGTGGTTCAGGCTTGCCTTGAACTTACTTTGTAGCCTATGCTGCCCTGAGTTCACAGTGATCCTCCTGCCTCAGCCTCCTGAGTACTAAGATCACAGGCATATGCTACTATACTCACCTTTTCTTCCCCTGGCCCCTTGTTTACTTTTAGTGGTACTGGGGATTCAACCGAGGGCTTCCTCACTAAGCTATATACCCAACCCTTTTTTATTTTTTTAGTTTGAGACAGGG
The DNA here is from genome assembly GCA_004027595.1 of Dinomys branickii. Taxonomy (NCBI): domain Eukaryota; kingdom Metazoa; phylum Chordata; class Mammalia; order Rodentia; family Dinomyidae; genus Dinomys; species Dinomys branickii. Next base: position 31,110 of record PVLD010017818.1, on the reverse strand, counting down.
TCTCACTAAATCACTAAATTGTCCAGGCTGGGCTAGAACTTGTGATCCTTCTGCCTCAGCCTCTCAAGAGTGCAGGCATCACAGGCATGTGCCACCATGTCTGGCTAAAAGTTTTTAATTTCGATTAATCCAAATTTATCTATCTTTTCTTTTGTTGCTTATGCTTTTGGTATCATATCTAAGACATCATTTGTTAAATCCAATGCTGTGAAGTCTTTCTCTTATCTTTTCTTCTTAGAGTTTTATAATATCAGCTCTGTTTAGGTCTTTGATCTAGTCTGTGTTGTAGATGGTATAAGATAAAGGTTCAATTTCATTTTGTTTTCCTGTGGATAGCTAGTTTTTTCAACACCATTTGTTTAAAGGAAAAAACAAAACAAAACTGTCCTTTCTTCACTATAAGACCTTGGCACATTTGTCAAAAAGCATTTGGCCACATGAGGTTCATTTCTGAACTCTGCTCCATGTCACAGGTCTGTCTGTCTCTGTACCAGCATCACTGGTTTTGATTACTGTGATTTTGTAGTAAGCGTTGATCTCAGAAAATACAGATCTCAAACTTTGTTCTTTTTCAAGACTGTTTTGGCTGTTTGAGATATTATATGTATCTTAGGATGGATTTTTCTGTTTCTGAAATGAATGCTGTTGGGATTTTGATAGTTATTTGGTAGTACAGACCCTTGTGATTTTAAGGAGGGCCTTGGCCAGCTAAGGAATTCCAAGGTGACTAGAAAGCAACAGTGAAGTGAGGATGCATGGTGCCCGGCATATAAGGAGAGGGCAGAGAGTTGGCACATCAAGGGGTGGGCACAAGGGACTGCCTTGTGTTAGAAAACTGCAGGCCCCGGATCAAAGAGACCTTCACACAGGCAGGAGTTGTACCTACCTCTGACGGACATTATATTCGTAAGCTCACCTTCACTCAGGTTTTCAGTTCTTTTATGCCCCTTGTTGATTCGTTAAAGCAAGAGCTCTGTGTCTTGTCTCTTAGGAATACTGACATTGTTTTTGGTGTGGCCGGGCACTTTTCCTCACCCCAACTCTAGCCAGTCATCCCTCCAGACAGCCCGCTGGTCCTCGCAGAAGTGCGTTTCTTCAAAACCTGGAGAGCGAGGGGGTATGGAATGTACTCAATGGTAGAGCATGCCTAGCAGGCTTGAGGTCCTGGGTTTGATTCCCAGTGGAAGGGCAGTTCTGGGCCCTCACAGAGGGTGGCCAGGAAGAGTCACTTGGTGGAGATCATAGAGATAACCCTGGGGCATCTTTACAAGCAGGCCAGACCTCAGCAGATGGGCTTTACTTGCAGTAGCGAAAGCAAAGTTGGCCAGGTAGCCTTCTTGCTGATGCCCGGGACCTCTGGTTCTACCTTAGAAAAGCTCCTCTCTCATCTCTGGTGACAGACAGACAGGCAAATGAGAGAGCTCTTGGGGACACAATTCCTGGTTCTGTGCTGTGATGCTCACTTACCCTTCTTGCTTGGCCACAGTGAGAGAGAAGGGCCTTTATCCCCCTAACTGCAGGGGTGTTGCTGGGGCTCCTGGAAACTCCTCCTGCCCTGGAAGGTGTTGTCCAACTCTGACCCTGGGGTCTGGGCTTTTCCATCCTGAGGTTCATGTAAAGTCACTGGAGTTACAAAATGAGGGCCAGGAGCCAACAGGAACATTCCTCCAAGCAGTTTCCAAAGCTCCTCACATTGTATCAGGACAACCAGGGCCATTAGATGCAGAACTGAAGCAGCAAAGGACAACATTCTCTTGTTTCAGAATGAAGCAACAGAAGCGTAGAAAATTATAGCATTTCTGGGAAGGATCCTATCCAACTGAGCCCTTCATTTTACTATGTGCAATCTGTCCATCTGTCCATCTGTTGACTCATTCATTCAGCACCCAGCTCTGGGACAGGCCCCCCTGGAGAGGCTGGGGGTGTAGCAGGGAGACAGTCAGAACCCCTTCCTCACGGAAGGCACAGCCTGTTGAGGGCTGGGGGGCAAATGGTAGCAAACGAATCCTGTCCACCAAAAGCCTTACTGAAGGGGGAAGTAGCAGCGCATTGTCTGCGGGAATACTGCACTCAGGAGTCTGACCTGCACCGGGAAGTCGGTGAGGTCTTCCCTGATAAAGCACAGAGGTAAAGGAAGAGCAGGAGCCGATTAGGCGATAAGAAAGGGGCAGAGGGAACAGAATGTGCACAGACCTGGGGTCCAGGGGCCTAGGGAGGAAAGGGCATGTCAACGGTCACCTCGGGAACTGGGCCCAGAACTGGGAGTGTGGATTCCTATGTGTACTGTCCCACCATACCTGTACCTACAGCCCAGCACCTCCAAACGCCATGGGAGCAACAGCACCCCAACCCCTACTGGCCACCCCTGGTACCCACAGACGCCCAGAGTACACAATATCAGAATTGTGAAAGAGCATAGAGGATGTGTCCACATTTGTGGTAGTCCCTTTGGGCCCTGGTGGTGGGCAGAAGCCTCTAGTGCGTGTTAAGACTGAAGAATCACACAGTGAAGCCGGTCCACCACAGAGTCTAGACTCAAGGGTGGGGAGGGGTGGGAGTGTACACATGGGTGGGCAGCAGGTTTGCTTGTGAACTTCTTCTGTTCTATATTCAAAAAGCAAGGTTTCTGAGCCTTACTGGCCTCCTGGGGACTCTAGGCTTGTAGGTCCGGTGAGTACTGTGTTGGCTGGAGGCAGGAGGCTGTGTACTGGGGCATCTGCTCCAGGACGAGGCGGTCCAGGAGCATTCCAAACACTATACGCTCAAGTAGAGATTCAGGAGTCCCATTAGGTGAGTTTTCATCTCTTCCAGCATCACGCAGGCCTCTGCCCAGCATGTTCCCTCTGTAAGGAACGCTACTCTTTGCCTGGCCACTCCCTGCTTATCTTTCAAGTACCAGTTCCCATGCTGACACCTTGGGAGAGCCTGCCCTGCCATACCCACCCTGGAGCTGGGTGTTCCCAACCCGGTGTCCTCCAGGCCCTTCTCTGCAAACATTTATTTGAATTGGAGTGTAGAGAAAAGGTGTGGTCCGTTGGGAAAGCAGAGATGTTTTCACTCTGTTCAACATGGCGGCAGTTCCTATGGAAGGAAATGTCAGTGTGGCCTTGGTTCTTTACCAAATCCTATTCTAAGGAGGGTGGGGCCTGTTTATCCCTGGGACCACCCTTATCTTGGGCCAGACTGTAAGGAGAATCACCACTTTGCCAGGAAGGTACACAGGGGTCTCTGGCCTGGAGGTAGAGGGGTACGAGGTACACCAGTCAAGCAGGGATCTACGGTGATGGGCTGGGCCCCACGGAGGAGAATGAAAGTCATCGCTGCCAACACCGCTTCTATCTGGCTGAGTGACCGTGCAGTTAAAGCTGCCTGATTCTGGTTCTGCTCAGCCTGGGCTTGTAGTGGCTAGTTGTGGTAGGCCAAAGGGATTCCACAGAGACCTAGTTGCCTTTTGAACTTCTGAGCTTCTGGCTTGAGAGAAGAGAATGAATATTCCCACACGACCTAGGAATGCCTCCCTGGGGCTTTGTTCTTTGAACTAACTTGTAAAAGAAATCAAGGGGTCCCACAGGCTGACCTTGAGAATTTTCTTTCACAGTCAACCCAAGTCGCCATTCCCCAAAAACTTCCACCAACTCTGCTCACACTCACCCCTACTCTGCCACTACCACTTCAGGTTGTCAGGCATTTAGGGACTGTCCCAAGAGTGCTGGGTAAAATGGGTGCCCATGCACATTCCTAACTGTAAACCAGAGTGAGTTCCAGGGAAAGCAGAGATGGGGCAACACACACTCGTCTTACTGTGTATGCCTCTGTAATGTGGGAATGTTTTTACAAGCATGTATCATTCCTATAATTAAAGATGCACATCTAATAAAAAGCTCCCTCCCTTAGGCCATGGGTTCAGAGGGCAGAGGATGACAGAGAAGACTTGGTAGGTGAAAAAGCATTGAAGCTGGGGCTGGGAAGGTGGGCCAGGGACCCACGGCAGTGATAGTAGGGCATGTGGGCCCGGTAGAGGCAAGATCGAGGGCCCCGAATAAAGACAGGTGATCTTTCGCGGGCAGAGTATAAAAAATACGGGCAGGCTAAGAGTGGTGGGGCATGCTTGTAATCCCAGCAACTCAGGAAGTTGAGGGAGGATGATCTCAAGTTTGAGCCCAGCCAAGGAAACTTAGCAAGAAAAAGGGCTAGGGTGTGTAGTTCAGTGATAAGCACCTGCTTAGCATGCACAAAGGCCTAGTACTGCAAAAAGGAGAGGGTCACAGGCGTGGCTGGGAGAGGAGCTCCTGGGGGGAAAGAAGGTTGGATGAGGCCTTGACTCCCAGACCAAGGTGTTTGTAATTAAAAGTTTCCTTAGCCAGAAGGATGTGACCTGAGCTAGGCCTTGGACTTGGAGCTGGCAGAGGAGAGAGACGACCCAGGGCTGCCAGGAGGCTGTCTGCACATCCTGGTGAAATGAGTACCAAGCAGCAGAAAGGGCTTCCTGGACGCATGAGCTGCTTCGGCCAGGGCCTAGATCCCGAGGGCAGGGCCACCCTCCTCGCCCTCCCTGTGCACTGACAGTTCTGGGCCTGCGGTTCCTGGTGCACCAGTAGCTGGAGACTGCGTGGCGTCCCGCTATGGCCCTGGCTCTGTCACCTGCTACCTTGACCCAGAGAGGAGGTAGTACCGGCCGGGCCTCATAGAGGCCAGGATTCCTTCTGCCTTCAGAGAGTAACTGATTCCCGGGCAGCTTTTCAGTTCTGGTCCGTCCACCCAGTGATTTATTTGCAACTCAGCTTTCCCTGCATCCCGCAGGAAAAGCAGGTGTGCCTATCAAAAGCAGAGAGTCGGGAACGTCCCGGCATGCGTTGGAGCTCTGTTTTCAAAGTGCAGGACAGGCTGCAAGAGGCATGTGGTTGTTTAGATCTAAAACGGGGCCTGGCCAGAAGGGGTGGGAGTGAGACTTGGAAGGGTAGATCCTCATTCTCAGCTCCTCTCTTCTGTTTCTCAGCCATCCAATGGGAGCAGCTTCCCTCTGCCATTCAGTTCTCTCACATAATCTCTGCCTCGGGCCAGCTCACCACAGACCGAACCCCCTGGAGCCGTGAGCCAAGCCTCTCCTATAAGTTGTGTGTGTTGGAGGGTGGCTAGGACAGGATGGGCATTTGCGGGGATCCCACTGATTCTGAAGAGGCCCAAGATCTCAGGGGACTGGCTCTGACAGCACAGTGGAAAGCCAGAGTGCCCCGCCTCCTGCCCACCAGAGGTGGCTGGGGAGTTAGGCCTGAGGATCAACCGAGAGTTACGTGGGGACATATATGAAGAAGGAATGGAGCTTGTGTGGGTTCTCAAAGTCCAGAGAACTCTCACCCCTTTCCTATTTTATCCTACTCTGCCACCACAGTCACGTACCAGAGACCCATGAACAGAAGCCAGTGAATGCCGCAGACAGGGCCCACCTTCTCCCCTCCTCTCACTCTGCCAAGTTACTCAATGCACAGAGGTCAAGGCTACAGGGCACCCCAAGGGAGCCCAGAGATTTCAGAGCACAGTGAACACACAGGGGTGGGGTGGGGGGAATCCTCTTACTGACCGAAGAAGTTGCCAGCTCAGACCTGGAGGTCTGCTTTTCCCCTGGCCTGGGGAGCCGTCTCCTGGCTCCGCTCTGCTGGCGGCAGTGGATTCCTGCTCCTTCTGGCCAGTGTCACCTCCTCTGTGGTGCTGGCTATATCACTCTACTAGCATGTAGCCCTCCCTTCGTCTCCAGACCCGGGACTTCATCTGTGACCACACGCTGCACACCGTGGTGTCACTCTGTTTACGTATCTGAAGCCATGTTGCTGGAGCCTTCCTCTGCTCTGTGTCCCCGGGGTGTAGTTCGCGTCTTTGCCATTGAATAGGTGCTCAGTTAACACAGCACAGCACAGCAGGGCCAGGGATGCAGCTCAGCGGCACAAGCACCCGCCTGGCAAGCGCAAGGTCCTGAGTTTGATTCCTGATACCAAAAAGAAAAAAAAAAAACAAAAAACCGAAACAAAACACGGGTACATGCCGGGCGTGGTGGTGCACACCTATAATCCCAGCACTGGGGAGGCTGAGGCAGGAAGATAACTGCAAGCTGAAACCAGCATGAACTATATAGTGAGAATCTGTCTCAAAAAAAGAAACCCCAAAAAACCACAAAACATGTGCACAGCATGGGCTGGGCATGGTGGCACTTGCCTCTGCTCTCAGTACTGTAGGAGGCTGAGGCAGTCTGGCCCAGTTAGTGACTTAGTGAGGCTCTGTCTCAAAATATAAATATAAAAAAGGGGCTGGAGAGATATCTGAGTGAGAAAGCCCTGGGTTCAGTTCCCAGTACCGAAACCAGACCAAACCACAAGCACAGTCCCAGGTTGCCTGAGCCAACTCTGGGCCCTTTACCCTCCTCGCTCACTCCCACAGATGTCCCCGTATGCCCACGATTGGAGCCTGGTCTCAGCCACACCTACAGGTGTCTTGTGAGAGGTCCTCCATGGCCTTGTTTGTGACCGTGGGACTCCGGCCAAGGCAGAGCGGAAGGCTGGGAGGGGAGGAAACAGCTTGTGCAGTAGCAGGGCAGTGGGGACCGACAAGTCCCTTGCAGTAAGGAGCGCAGGCTGTGGCCAGGGCGAGCCTGCCCGTGTCTCACAGCTCTACCCTGCAGTCTGAGCGGTTCCCCCGTCTGGGTCGCAGTGTTGCGGGAGAAAGCTGGCTCCTGCCACAAGGCCTGGGGCGGTACCTGCTGTCCTCTTGGGTGCCCCAGCCCCAGGCTTCCGGCTGGAGACTCTGTGTTCCTCTAGCATCACAGCCATGTCTGTGCCTGGCCACTTGGCCAAGCCACAGCCTCATCTCCCTTCTGCCAAGGCAACTTCTCTTCCGGTAGATTTTCAAACCTTAGCATTCTCTGGCCAGGGATAGCTCCTCTTCTGCCCAGCCAGCCCTCGGCAGCTGATGCCAGCCTCCCTCAGCCCCCCAGCTTGAGTCAGTGCCTGACTGGCTGCCCCAGCCCTGGCTCTGGTCTTGGAGAAGTCTCTGGGCAAATCTGCTGCTCGACACTAACATGCCTGCATTTGGTCTCTTCGGTTCATTGATCGGGAATCATATGATCTTTTAAAAACACAGCTGGTGGAATTGCCCATCTGTGCTTCCACATTTGGATCCATAAATCAGGCTGCCCGGGACGTTACTTAAGCCTGCGGTTCTGTATACAGAGTGAGGCTGCCCTCACTGTGCCCCGGTGATGGTCATTCACATTCCTGAATCTCCTTTGCTTTTGGACCCTTCTTGACTGGGCTCTAGGACTGGGTCTGTTTTGTGTGCTCATATGTCTCCTCTAAGAACTATTTTCTCTACACTGAGATTCACTAATTACAGGGTGAAACACCAATCTATACTCCTCTTAACACACACATGCACACACACACACATTCCAGGAAAATGGGTCTTGAGTCCTTAGCTAGGGCAGTAACCCAAGGTACTGAATGTTCCCTGTCTCCTCCCCTACGCCACCCCCACCCTCCATAATACACATGGGACCATTACTGCTATGGCAGAGGATGACAGTTGTCCCCCACTATCAGGTCCAGGTAAGCACATAATCCAAAACGTGCCAGCCTCCTTTGCAGCTATATGACCAATGAGATAGAAGTAGAATGGTCCAGCTAACATCTTTCAGCATGCTTCCTTTCTTCCTCCCCACTAGCTATAATGCATTAACTATGATGTGAGAGCTGGTGATATAGCAACTGTCTTGGAACATGAGGATGAAGCCTCTGTTATGGATGGCAGATGTGGGTGCCAGTGTCTTTAAAAAAAATAGAATTGTATTTATTTTATTTTATTTTTGGTGTCAGGAATCAAACTCAGGACCTCGAGCTTGCTAGGCTGTCCTTGTGCCACTGAGCTAGATCCCTGGGCCTAAAAAGATCAAATAAATAAAACAAAAAACCAGTGCCTCTCAGCTGATGGAGTTCACGATCTGTCCAGTTCTCTCCTCTATTGGGTGGGGCTGGCCGGTGTGATCGAGAGGCTCCTGCAGGAACGGCAGCACGTGACTTCTGAAATGATGACATGTGAATCCGAAGAGGCATCACAGCTGTGCGTCAGGCTCTCTTTAGGCAAGCAGAAGCAGTGGCCACACGTTAGGCCAACAGCCAGAGCCAGCCTGCAGATGACCTCAGCCCCACACTATGGCCTGGTGACAACTGCGTGAGAAGGCTCAGCAAGAACAGCCAGACAGTCACACCTGCACTGACCCTCAGGAGAGTGAGGTCAGCAGCGTCTGTCCTCATCAAAAGCTGCTGAGATTTACCCCACCTGCGGCACTGGCTATTGAACCCAGCCCTCGAAAAAGCTGGGTTAGCGTTCCATTACGCAGCCCCAGCCTGATCCACCAAGTTACCCAAGGGAGCAGAGCAACAAAAAGGGATGCCTTGGCCTTCTGACACAATGGAGGGTCCTGGCACCCTTGACACCATCCTCAGGCTGCTGTTAGTGGTGCTTTTATGTTTTGTTCTGTTTTTTGAGACAAGGTCGCACTATGTAGCCCAGGCTGGCCTCAGACTCATGGTGATCCTCCTGCCTCAGCCTCCTGAGTGCTGAGACTACAGGTATGTGCCATGACATCTGGCTGTCACTCTTATTCTTGTTTCAGAACTATTCACTCAGAAATGTATCTAAGAATTAGTAGCTAGAATGGCCTCTTGGAGACCCTCAGTCATCTCTCCTGGCAACAGAAGATTGAAGCTTAAATCTTTCCAAGATGAGGGGCAGTGTCTGTCAAACAATGGAAAAGGAGCCAGGCACAGTGGTTCATGCTTATGATCCCAGCCCGTGGGAGGCTGAGGCAGAAGAATCAGTGAAAGTTGAAGGCCAGCCTGAGCAACATAGCGAGACCCTGTCTCAAACAAAACAAAACGGCTGGGGATATAGCTCAGTGGAATAAGCGCTTGCCTGGCAAGCGCAGGGTCCTGAGTTCGATCCCCAGTACCGCAAAAAACAAACAAACAAACAAACAAACAAAAAACAACAACGAAGAAAAGAAATTTCTTTCTGAGGATTTCTCAGGCCAAGGATCAGGAGACCCTGGACCACCTGCCCCTGCGGGGTCTCACTGATCACTCAGGTATCCTGCCCTGTGCAGATCAGATATCCATGTGGCTCATATATGCTGGGAATGAAGTGCTTTGGAGCGTGCCAAGCTGCTTTCCCAGCTGAAGGCAGCACCGCTGTGGCCTGCTGTGTTTCTGGATGGAGTGAGCCTGCCTAAGCAATTGCAGGTGAGCCTGGCGTGGACCAGCCCTCACATGTGTGTCCCCTGTGGCCTGCTGAGCAAGTCTGAGCAGAGATGAGATGCCAGGCTGGCAGCTGGCAGGACTAGGGATGGCAATCCTGTGGTCTGTGTGTTCTCTTTTGACACGCCTTCCCTGTACCCAGGTTGCAGGACAGGGCCAGCCCCCCTGAGGCCTGCTTCTACTCCCTCACCTGTTTCATCCAGATTCCAACATCCAACCGGGTGTGCCAGCACTTGGGAGGTTGAAGGGGAGGAGGATCACCGTGAGTTTGAGGCCACCTTGAACTCCAGAGTGGGTTCAAGTCCAACCTGAACTGCATAGCAAGACCATGTCTCAAAACCAAACCAAACAACCCGATTCCAATGTCCATGTGGACTGCTCAGCCAAGATAATGCCCGACCTGCAGCACCAGTCACCAGGCTTGCCCTACTCGACTCTTGCCACATGGGCAGGAAGCTTCTCTCTGACATCTCAGCCTCCTGCATCGGATTGAAGGCCTCCATGCCCTGTTCTTTGGCTCTTCTGATCCTCTCTCCACTCTTGCTCTTGACCCTTACAATGACTTTTCTTGTGGATGGGACTGAGGATTGATTATAGCCCAGCCCATTTTTTATTTTGAGACAGGGTCTCACTAAGTTGCTAAATTATGCAGGCTGGGCTTAAACTTGCTCCAGTCCTCCTGCCTCAGCCTCTAGGAGTGCTAGGATTACAGGTGTGTACCACCACATCTGGCAACACAGACCTCCTGTCCCCAGAGGCTTCCCCTGTGCCCTCAGACTCATCTGGATCACCTGGACAGCCAACCATTCGTCTCAGGCCCTACATTAGTTAAAGTAGTGCTAGAGGCTGGGTGTGGTGGTGCATGCCTGTAATCCCAGCACTTAGGAGGCTGAGGCAGGAGGATCAGTATGATTTAGAGGCCTGCCTGGGCTACAAAGTGAGTTCAAAGCCAGCCTGAACTGCATAGTGAAACTGTCTCAAAAAGGCAAAGGAAGGAAGGAAGGAAAGAAAGAAAAAGAAAAAAGAAAGAAAGAAAGATTGATTCTAGATGTTAAACACATCTCAAATCGCATATCAGCTCAATCTGGTTCGTTTCTTGATTGCAAGAAACCCAAATGATTGTTCCAGTGCAGAGGTGTCTGTCCCCCCAGTGATGATTATGATTTGGGGACCCAGGATCTATCACAGGCTCCAACGTCTCAAACTTGCAGTCTCCAAGGCTGTCAGAGCGGGTGGCTTATCACCCACAGGAATTTACTTCCCTGGGTTCTGGGGTCTAGAAGTCTGAGATCAAAATACCCACCTGCCCAGGCTCGGAAGGCCCTCTTCTGGGGTGCAGACTGCAAACACCTCCTGGTGCTCTCCCCTAAAGGGAAGAGAAGTAGCTGGCTTGCTTTACAGGTACACGGATCTCAACCCGAGGCTCCGCCCTCAGGGCCCAATTAGCTCTTAAATCTCCACCTCCAAATGCTTTTACATTGGGGATTAAATTTCAACATAGAAATTTAGGGAGACACAAAAGTTCAGCCCATAACCGCACATCAGCCTGGGCCAAGGGGAAGGAAAGGGTGCAGAAAACACAGCTGCTTCTCCACTGTCTTGCTTGGGTCCCGGTCAGCACGCCAGCAGCAGGACCCGGTCCCCTGACTCCTCTGACAGCGCCAGGTGCACAGGGAGTGCAGTACCCGGGAGCCTGTGCCGAGCCAGCCTCAACTCCAGGCCCCGGACAGCAGGGCGGGTACGGTGAGGTTGGTTCTCCGCGCTCCATTCCCTTCCCTCCTCCAGCCAAGGGCCCAGCCCGGTAGCATAGGTCAGTCAGCCTCCCCGACAGGGTCCTGTCCTGGGGAAAACTGGAGGTGGGCAGATCGGTGCCCACACGGACTCGCGACCGTTAACACCAGCAAGGCCTCTGTATTGCTAGGCGAGGGCCCGCTTCTTGTTTCCCACCATGAGTTCCCCAGCATCCTCTGCGCCGTCCAGCTCCTCCCCCTGCCGCACTCTCAGATCCTGAGAATTTGGGGGCCAAGGGGCCGGTTGTCCCTGCCCTTCCCCACCCCTCCCCACCTTGGCCTCTGCCTAGGTTTCATGCCTGCATCTGCTGCTGCCTGTGGGACGCTTCCTCCAGCAGCCCCCAGCTCTTCATAAGGGACAGATCTCCAACTGCAGGCGTCATCACCCCGCTCACTTCCCCTGTGGCCGCTTTCCCTACCATAGTGACAGCTTCACCCAGCAGTCAGCCTAGGTGGAAACTCGAGGGGATCCTTGTCTTGTTTCTCAGGTTAAATCCTGGCCAAACTTTTTTTTGTTTGTTTTGTTTTTGTTAGTGGAGGTACTGGGGGCTATATTCAGGGCCTTCGCACCAAACTACATCCCCAACACTTTTTATTTTTTATTTTGAGACAGAGTCTCCTTAAATCACAAAATTGCCCAGGCTGGGTACAAACTTGTCATTTTTCTGTCTCACCCTCCCTGAGCCCTGGGATTACATATGTGGATCACCACGCCCAGCTACAAAACTTTCTTTCTTTCTTTCTTTCTTTCTTGGAGACAGTTTTTTGCTGCGTAATTCAGGTTAGCTTTGAACTCACCATGTAACCATGAGTTACATCGTGCTAGACTCAAACTCACAGCGATCCTCCTGCCTCAGCCTCCCAAGTGCTGGGATTACAGGAGTGCGCCACCACGCCCGGCTTCCAAGATGTTTCTGAGATCGGCTCCCTGCATCCCTTTCCTCAGCTCTAGCTGCCACTCCTTGCATTCATGCAGTTGCAGCCCTTCAAGGCTTTTGGTGTCTGCAGTCCCTGGTGTCTCCAAAGCTGTCACAGGGATGGCTCCTGTGTGTGGATCTGATCTCAGCATCCACTTTCTCAAAGCCTGTCATCTGCAAGCAAAGCGTGGGCTTCTCTCCGAAGTTCCTGAGACCCCACTGAAGACCCCGCTTCCTCTTCAGCAGCCCCTTGCTCTTTCACATTCCAGAAACACTGGGCTTTTCTCTGTGTCTGCCTGCTGGACCTGGGCCCCACGGGGGACCCGTGGCTGGCCCCTCTGTGGTCCTCCCTAGAACCCCTCTGCTTTCCTCACCTTGCTGGCCGCCACCCTGGCCAGAGCTCTTGCACCCCTGCCTCCAGCACCAAAGGGCAGGAGGAGCTCACTGTGGATCTCAGCATACATGAGGTGCTCAGTGCAAGCTCACCGAATAAGTGACGAGGGCGGAGACGGTGCCTGTTGAAGGGATGAAAAACCTTTATTCAGATCTGCTTGCCTTATGCCGTCCTGCCTTATGCTGAATGAACATTTCCTGCTCCTGCTCGGGAGAGCCAAATTATATATGTGTATGTATCTGTGAAATCCGATCCTCTGCCCGAGAGCCTTCCCATCAATTAATCATGCCTGGCTATTTGCACAAAACCTCTTCTCTCAGAGCACTTTTGCAGGGAGTGCCAGGCCCTCCTGCTCTGCCAGAGCTGCAAGCAACCTCATGACTGTCCGGCTCTCACAGGACCCCACCTGGCCCTGGGAAGCAGCCAGAAAGAAATACTTCTCCCTTTTTCTCTTCTCTCCTCCCTCACCCTATCATCTCTCTTTTTTTTATAGTGCTAGAGGTGAAACCTAGGGCCTTGCACACACTAGGCAGGTACTCTACCAAGAAAACCTGTGTAAGGATAATGATGGTCCAAGGGTCAGAGCAAATCAAGCGAGTCAGGGGTTTGTTCTCTTCTGCTCTGTTAGACCTCCTGGCTCCCTGCCCTCCCAGATGTAGGCCTGGTGGCTCCACATAGATCTGAGGTGCCGGGCTGCGCTCTATGGGAAACTCCCTGTGCCTGGGGATGGTGGAGCCACATGCCCAGCCCTCAGTCATTTGTCTGTGGTGCTCTCCTAGGTAGACAGCCACTCAGGCTGGCTGCAGCAAGAGGGGGACTTCAAATGCAGGAAGTTAGCTAGGAGCTGGCAGCTCACTGCACAGGCTCTCTGTCTTTCTCTCGGGTCCACAGGGCTTTCTCTGTGTGCTTCTTATCTGTTCCTTTTCCACAAAGCCCGTGGCCAGCTTTTACAAGGCCTCTCCTAACCGCCAGCCTGAGTCAGCCTGACTCAGCCCCCACGTTCCCCATGGGACAAGCAGGAAGCCAAAGCCTCCCAGCACTTGCCTGGCTCCACCTTGGGGATGAGTAGGTCTTCAGCCTGGGGCCATCACCAGGGCCTGGGGGGAGAGATGGGGTCAGCAGGTACAAACCAGGCAGCAGGGAGAGCGCAAGCCTGAGAGGCATGGAGGCAGGGAGCCAGGTCCCAGTTAGAGAACTGGGAGATGTTGAAATGTAGTGGGTGTCCTGAATAAGTTACCCATCCAGGTCACCTTTGCCTTTCATTACCTTGGCTGGGCCATTTCTCAATTTTCTAAAGATAGAAATTCAGGGCTGGGGATATAGCTCAGTGGAATAAGCGCTTGCCTAGCAAGCGCAGGGTCCTGAGTTCGATCCCCAGTACCGCAAAAAAAAAAAAAAAAAAAAAAAAAAAAAAAAAAAAAAAAAGACAAAACAACAACAACAAAAAAAACCCACCCCAAAACCAACAACAACAAAAACCCAAAACAAAGCAAAACAAAAATCTTGACATGGAGGTGTAGCTCAGTGGTAGAGGAAATGCTAAGCATGTACAAGGCCCTGGGTTCAATCCCTGGCACAAGAAAGAAAGAAAAAAGAAAAAAAAAGAAAGAAAGAAAAAAGAAAAGATACTTAGACTGCAGGCATGGGGCACTAAGCTTAGCTCCATGTTATCATTACATTTTATAAATTTTAAAGAAAAAAGCAAACCAAATTGACAAGCCCACATCTTGGCACATTGCTGCAAACCAGCTATGGGCAGCCAGAAGAGGCTATGACAGGGCTGTGATGTGGTCCTACCATGCTGCCTGCCCTCAGGGAAGAGGTTCAAGTTCACCCACAGGCAGGGGATTCCAGGCACCCACGACCCTCCTCTTGCCTGGGGAACTACATGGGTGACAGCGTTTCCTCGCTGTCCTGCGCCTGCCCCCAAGGGCCCAACTCCACAGAAAGTTGTGCCTGAGCTTCTCCCACCTCCCCTCCCTGGGAGCCCAAGAACCATCCTGCCCTCGAAGGCCTTCAGCTGAAAGGGAGAATCCCTGCCAAACCACTTCTTGCACAATGGTGCACTTCCAAGGAGGTACATAAAATATTTGTTGACAGCATCGTGTCTTCTGCCTGACTTACACGATGGTCCCGATATGCTCCGGCGTCTGCGCTCCCAGGTGGATTGTCTGCTGGGAATGACTCCCAACATTTCACCTTTTTCTCCTCACTAACCAGCCTGTGAAACAGCATTGATTTCCGTGTGCTCGGGGAGAACCTTCCTTCTAACAACCCTCCAGCAAGCGACCTTGGCTGTTTCTGTGCGGTTTTCTTAGCGGGGAGTACCAGGGAGGCAGGTTACTCCTGCACGCAGTGGGCCTGTCTCTCACCCCTAAGAGCCTCTGCCATCTTTGGCCCAAGAGTGTGCAGTCCCCCACTTTTGTGCATTTGCATATGGCTGCTGCATTCATGAATTCCCTGCCAAGGGGGTGTCCTGACCTCCACCTGGGTCCCCTGAGCACATCACCCGCCCACCAGCCCACTGGCCTTCAAGGGCACCTTGTGACTTCCTGCATGCAGCGCATCCTCTGCAGCCTGGTCTTTCAGCTCCCTCGCTTTTCAGCTTGGTTCTGGCTATGTCTCTGGGACCATCTCCCTCCACTGCTGTCTAACCACCCTCTCACCCCATCCATCCTGCAGCCCAACTTGTACATAATGTAATGTAAGGCTGTTTTCTGATTCCTCATGGCTGCCAACAATGCCTAGTCTCAGTGCCAGCCTCTCTTATTAACGGACTGCATCAGGCTGGTGTGCTGTGGACGCACATGCAGGCAGTACCTGCGCTAGCTCTAGCTTAGGGTCCGACCCTGGTGCTCACAGTGCCCTTGAGTGTGTACCTGGGTGAATGTCACGCAGACCATGCTCCAGACTTGATGGAGGAGCTGCCAATTCCTCCTGTTTCCCCAATTCTTAAGCCATAGTGGGGCAGAGGCAGTTGTACCAGGACACATCACAGCATCTCACTGCCAAAGTGACGACTACAATTATGCTTTGGCTGACAGCTGGAGATGAGGGAGTGTACACAGCCCTGGCTCGCTGCGCCCATGAATCAGCAGTTCATGCTGGATGCCCAGCTGGTAGGCAAGGTGTGCGCCTCCTGCCAGACACCAGGGCCCACTGGGTGGGCAGGCAGCTGCCTGCAAGCCTCACGTGAACATCTGAGACCTCAGTGAAAGCTCCACTGGACAGGGAGTCTACCCCAGGACCAGACAAGGCTCCCATCCTGAGGGCAAGCACATGGTTGATAGGCAAAGGCAGGGCAGGTGAAGCAAAGTGTCCAGGACACAGCCTGCCACACCTGGTGTGCTGGTGACATGCGGGGAGTCTCTATTGACACCCACTGCTGAGCTCTTTACATGCCAGACATTTCTGCCTGACATATGTCACATCTTTTACTCTTCACCCCAGCCTAGTGAGGTAACTTCTGTTATTATCCCCAATTTACTGGTAAGAAAACTGAGTCCTAGCTGGGCGTGGTGGCACACGCCTGCAATCCCAACACTTGAGAGGCTGAGGCAGGAGGATCACTTGTGAGATTGAGATCAACCTGGGCTACAGAGTGAGTTTAAGGCCAGCCTGAACCACATAGCAAGACCCTATCTCAAAAAGAAAAGGAAGGAAGGAAGGGAGGGAGGGAGGGAGGGAGAAAACTCAGCGAGTCTCAGAGAGCAACACGGCTGGCAAGTGGGTGCAGGGCCAGCATGGGCTGGACAGCCTGCTTTGTGAGCTCAGTCAGTGTGTGGCTTCTTGTCCTGAAGTACAGTCTTGGCTGCAGGAGAGGGAGCACTCTGGTGCAGTCCCACTGAGGGAGAGTTGAGTGAGGCCTCCAGAAAGACTGGTCTGGGAGCCAGGATCTTAACACAGAAATAAACAACAGCTATTTCAGGTGACAGGTGCTAGGCTGTCACACTGAGAAGCAAACACAATTGGAGAGTGGCAAGGATTTCCTCTCTGCACAGGTTTGCATGTTCAGCAAGAACAAGTGTCACCAGGAAGCTGCTCTGTGGCCAGTGTTGCCCATGGAGACGGAGGGCGGGAACAGGAACTGTCCTTTCTCTCTGCACCACCCCCCCCACAGGCTTGCCCTTAGCTTGGCCCAGGTTCTAGCCCGAGTTTGGGGGAGCCGTGGCTGAGACCGTCAGATGCTGCCGAGTTAGCTGCTGCTTGTCGCAGGCCCCTTGTTGGGCAGAACCTGCCTGTCCTCATATTCTGCCCAGGCACAGGCAGACTGCAGCATGGACGATGCAGCAGCCCGGGAACTTTGCTCCACGCGCCTCCAGATGGGCGCCAGAGGCCGGTGGGGCTGGGGACACAGGAGTGTTTGCATTTCAAGTGGCGGCTGCTCATGAATCACCAATTTCATTTTGTGCTTTCAGCTCTGCACAGGCATCATCTCTACCCAGCCTCCCATGGAGCTGGCGGCCAGAGCCTCTTAGTGGGGCTATAAATAGCAGATCATCAACTCACCTCTTCTGAGCTCATCACAGCCTCCTCGGTTTACTGTGCGTCTTCCAGCTGCCTGCACGTCACTGTCACTCAGATTTCCCAGGTGAAGCCTGGCTGAGAGACCCAGGGCCTGCTCAGGGAGCAAGGGGGGGGAGGTGCGGCAGGGCTCTGGTTCCCAGAGCTGGGCGGGGTGACAGTGAGGGCACGGTAGACTTTTGAAGAGCTTGACATTTAAGACGTCATAATTATAATCTCGGGTCTCTGTGCTCCTCTCCAATTAAATGCAGCAGCAAGGGACTGTCATTTCTCTACAAGTCCTAGAAATTAAAGGCAAAGGAGTCACCAAGCACACACTCCGAGAGCCACACAGAACAGGCAGCAACAGGTGAAAGGGTCTGCGTCTTTCTGCGGACCCCTCTCCCAACACTGAGTGAAGCACGGCTCCCCAGCTTCCGCTGGACAGTGGCATTTTCCAGAACTGCTCCTAGCACTGCCCTCCAGGGGGTGTCAGCCCGGGCACAGCGCCCAGCCTCTGTGTGCAGTGCCTCCTCAGGTCACACGGGCCACACCGAGCCAGCTGCTCACAGAACCGAGGCCGCTGCTTACAGGCACAAGGGTTCTGGCCAGAGGAGCACAGACCAGGCTTGATGTCCATCCAGCACAGGCAGAAAGCAAAGCCTGTCCTCCGGAACCCGCGTGTCCAGGGGATTCCACCATGTGCCTGTGCGTGTCAGGCCTGACCCATCTGAGCGCACTGGCCTCTCAGCTCCCTGCACTCTGAGGCCAGATGCTTGCATATGCATTACCCTCCATGTCCCAGGCCCCTGGGGCGCCGGAACATTCCTGTGCTCATCTTTGTCCCAACTGAACTCTCTCCCCTGCCCTCTGGCAGGGAGAAAACCAGTTTCCAAGCAGCTCCAAGGCCCGACTCTGTGGTTCCTCATTCCTCCATCTCTGGGACCCCGGGCCCCATGCGGGGACCGCCCTCCTCTCATCTGCTCCCTGCTCGCTATTCACAGCCCATGCCTGAGAGGGGGCGGACCCAGAACAGATCCCGCTTCCCTGCACAGGCTACCTGAGATGGTCTCCAAGGTTGGGGTCCAAGGTTGGAGTCCTCCCCCTTTTCTTTGTACCCCGACTCGAGCTCAGGGCCTTGCACTTGCTGGGCAGGCACTGTACCACTGAGCTACACCCCAGGTCTTCAGGGTTGGAGTTCTAAAAAGTGGCACTGTCCTCTGCCCAGCCAAGGTGAAGAACTCTCTGGCCTGCTAGATCTGCCTTGTCCTTCTTGGAACCTTCTGACCTATGGCTATTGAAACTAAAACTAACTCCTCCTTGCAAAACCCCACTAAAAATGAGACTGAAGGATCAGGAAGAGGTAGCAGCGGCAAGGTATCTGAGAGCAGGAGTAGAGGTGGCAGCAGATGAAGGGTGCTGGCAGTTTGGGGAGGTGGAAGGCAGGAAGGAGCGGTGAGTCACACCCAGAGCGGAGGAAGCGAGGCTCGGGCCTGCAGGCGGGGCAGGGCTGTGCTGCCAGGGAACCCTCGAGCTAGAGGTTGGAGCCTGCAAGGACCAGCAGGCTGCCAGCTGCAGCCCCCCCCCCCCCGGGGGGCTTGGGCTCCTGCGAGACCCCTGGAATTTTCTCTCTGGGGAACTTGGATCTGTGCAGGTGGGAAAAGATGGGGCATAAATGGAAATCTGAAGCTAAGAGGTAAACTCCTAGGCCACCCTCGGCCCCAGGACAGAGACGGCAGAGCCCTTTTCTATACAAGCTGCGCAGGCTCAAGGATAAGGCCTCCGCATACACATTTGGAGCCCCCAGGAAGGAGCCAATTTAGGACCAGCCACTCAGCACAGGGAGTCCGCCCACGCACACTGACCACTATCTTTTTTTGTGCGTGTGTGAGACAGGGTTTCACTATACAGTTCAGGCTGGCCTTAAATTCATCATGTAGCCCAGTCTGGCCTTGAAATCACAGTGATCCTCCTGCCTCAACCTCCCAAGTGCTGGAATTACAGGCTTGCACCACCATGCCTGGCAGAAATCCTTTTATAGGACCAGACAGCAGGATCTCCAGACATTTACAGAATGTCTTAGACATCAGATACCCTTGTGTTTTTTTTTGGTGGTACTGGAACTCAGGACCTTGCACTTGCCAGGCAGGCACTTATTCCACTGAGCTATATCCCCAGCCCATCAGATACCCTTGTGTGGGGTGAGGGTAGATGAGAGGGCAGGAAAGATGCATAAATTAAGGAAGAAAACTTTTAAAATCTTATAAAATTTTTAGTGAGAGACAATAAGATTTACATTTCAAGGTCCATCATTATCATGAAATGTCACCCTACCAGGGATAAAGAAAAAAACCTTAAAATAATCCAGACACCTGTAATCCCAACTACTGAGGAGGCTGAGGCAAGAGGATCAAAATTTTATGGACAGGGCCAGGAACATAGCTCAGTGGCACAGGCCCTGCCTGGCAAGTGCAAGGTCCTGAGTTCAATTCCTGGTACCAAAAACGAAGTTTATAGACAGCCTGGGCACCTTAGTAAAACCCTATCTCAACAAAAAACAAAAACAAAAACCCTATCTCAAGTAAAATAAAAAGGGCTGGGAGATAGATTAATGATAGAGCACTTCCCTAGCACATCCCACCTTGGGTTTAACCCCAGTACCCCCCTCCCCCCACACACATGAAATCAGGAATCAGGGTGGACCTGATTTACCAGCTACAACCTTGGAAGTAGAAACATAATGGAGAATTGTCTACAGTAAATCTAAACCATTTATCACAAGGAATGGGAGACAGCCAGGCGTGGTGGTGGTGGTCTGTCTGTAGTCCCAGCACTTGGAAGGCTGAGGCAGGAAGATCGAGACTTCAAAGCCAGTTTGGACTACGTGGTAAGACCCCATCTCGGAAAAAATAAACAAATAAAAGCAAGGAATGGGAAAATAAAAAGATATTTGCTAACAAGGAAGATCCCAAATCATTTGCCTCTCTTGCTCCCCTTGTCAGGAAGCCTTCCATCTAAAGAAGAATAACCTAAGAATGAGAAAACACATCCAGCGGACTGTGGGTGCAGCTCAGTGCTACAGTGCACACTTCAGGGCTCCTGTGTGAGGCCCGGGGCTCAAGCCCCGGTGTGAAGAAAAAAAAAAAGATGCATCCAGGAGAGGGCTAAGGAATGGCCAGTGGGGCAGCAGGTCTCTGACTGAAGAATGAAGGACACCAGGAGAAGGGTGGCTTCCAGGGGTCACCCAGTCAGTGTGCCAAGGTGGGTGTGCTATTGGGAGTTGAGGGAGGGCTATGGGACTCTGTTATCATTCTATCAAAATCTGAGTAAATAAAAACCTGAGGCAAGTGACTGCCTATCAAAAGACACCACACCTAAGCTGTAAAAAAATAAATGCAGTGCTAAAAATTTTGCATAGCCATGATAATGTAAACAGAATCCTGATTTAACCAAAGACTGTAATAAACAGTCTGGGGAGACAACGGGCAGGAAAAGAGGATGGAGGTAGCTGCGGGGCGGGGGATCAAATCCTCATTTCCTAGGGCATAGCTCAGGGGCTCAGCCCCCGCTCAGCCTGCAGCAGGCCGTCGTGGCCGGCTCCGAGGTAGACATCATGGCGGAGGAGCACCGCAGAGGAAAGCTGCTCGCCTTAGTGGCCGATGGCAGCGGGGCGGGGCAGGGACAGGGACAAGAATACACCCTGCCTGGAGACACCCCCAGTGACTCACCTCCCCGGCAGGCCCACCTCCTAATTCAAGCGTATTCAGCTAGAACCGCATCAGTGGGTTGACGCCACGGTCCAGTCATCTTCCGAAATTCCCGCCTCAGAACACAACACGTGGGACTCGGGGGGGGGGGGGCGTGTTAGACTGAAAGCATAACAATGGGTAATACGTAAAAGTGACATCCATAAAAGAACAGCACTGCAGAGTATGGGGAGGGATGGGTTAAAACCACGGAAAGAGTGTTCTGGGCACCTCTGGGGAAGAGCACGGGTTGGATGCCGCCAGGCCCTGTTGTATTTCAGCATAACTTTTAGTACTATTCAACTTTTTAATTTCTGCAAGCATACATTGTTTTTATAAAAGCAAAAGGTACCTTTAAAACAAAAATTAATAGAAAATACTTTACCCAGACACAATAGCAAACTGGTGAGGCATGAGGATTGCCATGAGTTCAAGGCCAGCCTGTCTCAAAAAACCGAAAACCAACCAAAACAAAAAACAACAGAAAATGTTTGCCATTTATTAGTTCCATCTCAAATTTGTTTCTGTCTTGTGGATCTTTGTCTATGTGTCTCTCTCTTTCTATTTGTTTTCTTCCTTTCAGTGACTTAAATCTTGACTGGTAAATGTAGCAGTGACATAGAGAAACCAGGCACAGAAGTCAAATTCTGGCCTTTTAACCACTTACTCATTAAAAACATGATTTATGCTTTTTTCTGAGGCAGTCAGGGGCTTACAAGTGTTTTTTGCTAAAAACCAGTAACTTTACTTTGGGCCTACAAATGCCCAATAGATAACTAACAGCAGAGCAAAGCTTGACCTTCATTTTGCGTCTATCTCTTCTATTACCTTAAAACTTGGGGTCAGATTCTACCTAAGCTCTGTGTAAAAATAATCCTTTAGAAAATGTCTGTCTAAAAGGCGGCTCTATAAGGTTAACTAACCTTAAATTTACATAACCTATCTCATCTCCCTTTGAGACCAAGGACACCAAGATAAGAGATTTTCAGGAACATTCAATTACCAGTGAAAGCCCAGGTATGTCCAGTCATTAAACTCATGGCCACCCTGGATTCCAGCGGGGCCATCACAAAACTGAGACTGTCCCCAGAAAAGACAGTGTCTCATGGAGACCAGATTAAGGGATAGGGAGCCAAGAGCCATCATGTAAAACCAGAAATGAGATCATGGTCAGCCAGACCCTAACTCACCCCAACTCTTGTAAGCCCTTCCCTTCCTTTTGCTGAAAGGCCAGTCTGATCATCTCTGTCAAAGCTGTGCTGCCTTCAGCTCCTCAAGTGGAAGTCCCTTGCATATTTTCCCTTCCTTTCAAACTCTGCCTTACACACCTACCTGTCTCACACAGACATGTCCAGAAATACTTTTCTAAGGTCAAGAATCTACTCTAAAGGCTGAGTTGAGGTCTCCACCTCCTCCTTAGGGGACTTCCTCAGACCCCATCCCATGACAGCAGAAAAAATACTTATGGGATTATACTTATATTAACAAAGGTATTTGCTATTTATCTGAAATTCAAATTTAACCGAGCATCCTGGGGGATTTGGTTTATTTCTGTTGGTTTGTTTGTTTTACAATCGGTGCTAAGGATCAAAGCCAGGGCCTTGCACCTGCTAAGCAAATATCTGCCCCAGAACTATACTCCCAGCCCTGATCCTGTGTTCTCATTAGCTACACTTGGGGTTAGAAATGTAGCTTCTCCTTTCACTAAACCCACAAAATAGGGCTGTGGTCAAAGAGACAATGGAAATAGAAATTTTTCCTTCAATGAATACAGCATGGGAGATTTGTACAGAAACTACTAACCTTCCTGGTCTGCTGCTGAGCAATGATTTGGTCTTGTAGGGCAGAAGGGTATCATCCATCATTACAGCTACTGCTGCCAGACCAACAAAAGACGGGGGCTGGGGCTGGGGCTCGAGGGTATAGCACTTACTCAGCATGCACGAGGCCCTGGGTTACAGCCCCAACCCCACAGAGAAAACAGATGAAACAGATTTTAGAGATCAATAAGTCTTCCAGAAGCTAAAATAACCTCTAAAATACATAAATATATCATCTGGAAATACATAGACGTAAATTTATATGTGAAGTGAAGTAGTTAAGATCTGAATATTTAAAAACACAGAGCATAAATATAAAGCATTTTTATTGTTTTGACTTTCACTATTCCTTTGGCGAGTAGGTGTCAACAGCAGCCAGCCAGGCAAGAGGTTTCAGAAGTCCAGATGGGATTAAGATGATTAGCCACTAGCTGGGCGTGGTGGTACATTCCTATAATTCCAGCATTCTGTGAGGCTGAGGCAGGAGGATTGCCAAATAGGAACTCAGCCAGGACAATTTAGCAATTTAGTGATACTCTGTAAAGTAAAAAATAAAAAAGGGCTGTGGGTGTGGCCCTGAGTTCAATCCCCAGAACAAACCAAAACCAAAAACAAAACCACCACATGGTCCTATTCTGTAAAACCATTGGTCGGAATAAAAAACAAGTTTGCTCAGGCATTGTCAAGGCTTTCTAAGAACAAGTGACTATGGTCATGTTTCTTTCCTTTCCTTCCTTCCCTCCTTCTTACCTTCTTTCCACTGGGAATTGCACTAAGAACCTCACAAATGCTACCAAGTACTCTTCAATTTAGCTGCATCCCTAACCTGTTTTATTTTACTTTGAGACAGAGCCTTGCTAAATTGCCCAGGTTGTCCTTGAACTTGTGATCGAGACCTTGTGATCTCAGCCTTTTGAGTAGCTGTGATTATAGGCCTGTGCCACCACTATCAGGTAGTATTTTTTTAAATTGTAAAATACCTGTATCTACTTCAAACATGAATTTATCATAGAAATGTAAAATGGCCATTAACTTGAATCCTCCCAATGACAGGGAGCTCAGTCCAACACAAGTAAGTATTTTATATTTGTCAGCTGTGATTGTTCAAAGTTCTTCCATTTAAAGATGAAATCTGAGGGCTGGGGGTGTAGTTCCGTGGTAGGGCATGTGCGAGAATGTGCGAGGACAAAGGTTAGACGCCCCCTTTCCTCCTCTAAATGGGGAGGAGGAGATGAATCTAGTTTCACAGAGCGGTAACATTTTGGCCCTATGCTTACCTTGAAAAAACCAGGAAGAATGAGCCACCTTCTCCAAAATAGTCCTTCACACCCCAAGATGTTACGAGGCCTCTCTGATTGGATCCGTTAGCTCCTCCTGTTACCTGTTCCACTCCAGCTCCTCCCTCCTGCTTAAAATAAGGGACTCAGGCTGAAGAGCTGGCCTGAGGCTCGCAAAACAGCCAAGGATTTAACTTTCTTTGATCTGAACCCTGAGCCTCCTTTCAGCAAAGTAAGATGGCTAGGCTGCTTTTCTTAAGCACACCAATTTCAAGGTTACCTTGGGTCTTGTCTAATTCATTAGGAAAAGTCACTTACATTACAACAGGACATTCTGATACAGAAAATGCCACATTCTACACATACAAACAATGCTTTAACAGACAGATTTGAGGGGCTGGGGATATAACTCAGTGGCATAAGCGCCTGCCTGGCAAGTGCAAGTCATGAGTTCAATTGCCAGAACCAAAAAAAAAAAAAAAAAAGAAAAAACCCACAAAAAACAGACAGACTTGTGCAAGACAGACGCCAGCCCAACTTTACTTCTTACTACCTGTGCTTTGAGTACTGGCTTCACTTTCTGCAGTAGGAAGCCTTTGGAGACTGTAACTTCCACAGCCTTGCAATGCTAATTTGAGGCAATTACCATAAGTGGAATAAGAAATGTTTTGCATATTATTTGTCCTTGTGAAAGCCCTGAGGTGTTGGAGTCAGGTTTCTTGAAAGACCGGAGAAGGGAACAACTATGTTCACAGTTTAGACACTTCTACAATCGCGGTAGATCAGTTGGAGATTGAACCGGGGGATGTATCACCCAGGGTTCATGCCACTGACTATTTTTATTTATTTATTTATTTATTTTTGAGACAAGGTCGCACCAAGTAGTTCCAGGTTGGTTTTGAACTCACTATGGGGTCCATACTGGCCTTGAACTCAATGCAATCCTTTTGCCTCAGCCTCAGCCTCCTGAGTGCTGGGATTACTGGCCTGCGCCACCACACCTGGCCCCACGTAGTGCCTGTAATACACTTCACTTCCTGCTTTTTCAAAACAGAATGGGCAAGAATAATGTACAAAGCCTGTATACTTTACATTTCTATAATAAATTCATGTTTGAAATAGATACAGGTATTTTACATTACACGTGAGTCCCGTGTCCCCAGCTCAGTCTGGTGCAAGGAAGTATTTTATGTTTGTCAGCTGTAATTGTTTAAAATTCTTCCATTTAAAGATGAAATATGCGGGCTGGGGGTGTAGCTCAGTGGTAGGGCATGTGCTTATGGTAGTATGTGTGAGGACAAAAGTTAGATTCCTCCTTTCCTCCTCTAAATGGGGAGGGGAACATTTCATCAACTGTGAAGGAAAAGTAACTTTTTCCACAGTGACTCATCCAGGACCTACTATACAGTTGGTTTTTGTTGTTGTGTTTCTTCGTTTGGTTTGGTTTGTTTCGGTATTGGCAACTGCAGCCCCAGTGTTTCCACTGAGCATATCCATAGCCCTTGTTAATTCCGAGATAGGGGTCTTGTTAAATCGCTAAATTCTCCAGGCTGGACTCAAAATTATGATCCTCCTGCCTCAGCCTCCGAGATGGGTGGAATTACAGGTGTGTACCACCACGGTTGCAACCATTAAGAATTTAAATTACTTGTTTCTGGGGCAAATAAACAGGATAACACCTACTAGGGGCCTCCATGAACCATTCCTAAGGGAGTTTACCCTGGTCACATGGGCTGCCCCTGGCCCAGATGGAGATCAGAGGAACCTGCAGAGTGTGCTGCAAGTAAGTACGGGCGGGCGAGCTGCTGTTCCTGCTCCGTGAGTCCATGAGTTGTGAGTCCATGCTGGGGCTTCTACAGAGGGTCAGCCACCAGTGGGGGCTGCTCTAGAGAGTCTGGAATTTCAGGAATGGGAGCTCACCCACCAGCTGTGAAAGGTAAGCCTGCTGCGGCTAAGTGTGGACACTTAGGCATACACTTTCCGGGGAGTAATTTGGCAAAACATAAAAAAGCTTTGAAAGCGTATGTGGTCTTATGAATCAGGAATCCTACTTCACACAAGATTCAGCAGAAGGGAAAAAAAGCTATCCAGAGTAGTAGTTTATTTGAAAGTGTAAGTCACAGCAGCACTGATTAAATGTTTTTATTACAATTTTTTAAATTTGGAAAATGTTCCATTTTAGAAGGAATAGAGCAGTAGCTTAGTTCTACAGTCTTACCTGCGAAAACGGCAACAAACTTGCAAACTTGCAAACTATGCTGTGGACAGAGGATTAGTATACAGAATATATAGAGAACTCAAAACATTCAATTCCAAAAGAACAAGTAATCCAATCAATACATGTGCAAATGCACCAAATAAACACTTCTCGAAAGAAGTACAAATGCAGAACAATTATGAAAAAATCCTCAACATCATTAGCCATCAGGGAAATGAAAATCAACTACACTAAGATTCTATCTCATCCCAGTCAGACTGGTTATTATCAAGAAATAAAAAACTAGCAAATGTTGCTGGGCATGGTGACACATATCTGTAATCCTAGATGCTTGGGAGGCTGAGGCAGGAGAATTGTTATCCTTAAGGCCAGCCTGGGCAATTTAGCAAAACCTTGCGTCAAACAAAACATAGGAAGAGCTGGGGACGTAACTTAGCGTTAGAGCAGAGCTCGCCTGGGCTTAATCCCAATACTAAATGAATGAATGAGTGAAAAAAATAAAGGTGGTGAGGATGTGAAGAAAAAGGAAACTTATACATCGCTGGTGGGAATGTAAATTGGCACAACCACTATGGAAATCGGCATGGAGGTTCTTCCAGAAATTACAAATAAACCAGGCATGAGATGTGTACCTGTAAGCCCAGAACTCTGGAAGGCTGAGGCAGGAGGATTTCAAGTTGGAGCTCTGCCTGGGAACTTAGCAATTTAGCAAGAGACTATCTCAAAATTTAAAAATCCAAAAGGGCAGAGAATGGAGCTCAGGATGAAGGTCCTGGGTTCAAGCACAGTACTACAAAAGCACAACAAAAACACTAAATAAACTCTACCATGTCTCCTGGGTATATACCAGAAGCAATCAAAGTTACCAGCTGACAGAGATACCTGCATTCTTGTTTATTAAAGCTCTGTTCACAGTTGCTCAACTGGAAAATCATCCTAGATGCCCATCATGGATGAGTGGACAAAGACAATGCAGGGCACATACATGGCACAGTAGTACTGAGCTATAAAGAAGAGGGCAGTCCTGCCATTTGTAGGCAATGGGCTCTACCAAAGGTCACCATGTTGATCACAGGAAGTCAGACTCAGAAGGACAACTACTGAGTGTTTCCTCTCCTATGGGAAACCTAGGGAAGCAAAAAAAACCCCAGAATGAAAGTAGAAGGGGTATAATTAAGGAAAAGGAAACAGACCGGGGGAGAGGGAGGATCAGGAGAGAGGGCCACAAGGAGGGCGGACACAATCCAAGTATGGATGTAGATGTATGAAAATGTCACAGATAAATTACTCAATCTATATGTGCTCATAATTATAATAAAAAATTAAATGAGGATCTGGAAATTCAAGCAACATAATCAAAAAGGTAAACGTGGATGGATCAGATTCTATATTGTTGAAATAGAAAAATATTCTTTCTTTTCCAATGCTTTGGAATACTTGGGCACACACATGAATGTACACATGTATAAACACAGAAGATTACATGCGTTCACAAACAAAACTGCCTTACATTTCCAAAGTAAACATAACACAGGTAGTGTTCTATAATAATAACACAGTAAACATCATTTATAACATTTACAGGGGCTGGGGGTATAGCTCAGTGGAATAAGCGCTTGCCTAGCAAGCGCAAGGTCCTGAGTTCAATCGCCGGTACTGCCAAAAAAAAAAAAAGGTGAAGTATAACATTTACAACACAAACACAAATTGCCCTTCTACCTGGGGGTGTGAGGAAGGCCTATGTTAAATAACTCCATGACCAAAGAGAAGATACAAGCCGAATCAGCAGAATTTTAGAAAACAGTAATAACAAACACACTATGTAAAAGCATCTGAGAGTACAGCTAAAGCCGTACTCAGTAGGAAAACGCATAGCTTTACCAGGTGTAGTGGCACACATCTTAAATCCTAGCAGGAGGGAAGCTGAGGCAGGAGGATTGCAGGTTTGAGGCAGACCAGACTACGTGGTAAGACCTTGTCTCAAACAAACACTGTGAAACAAAAATAACCTTAAATAATTGTATCAGTATAAATGAAAGAAAAGCCGGGGATATAACTCAGTGGAACAAGCACCCGCCTGGAAGCTCAAGGTCCTGAGTTCAATTCCCAGTACCAAAAAATAAATAACGAATATGACAGGTGGCTCAAAAGGTTAGAAAAAGAAAGTTTAAAATATTAAAAAGCTAGAAGAAGAATTTAAAAATAAACCAGGGGCTGGTGGCATGGTTCCGAGGTAGACCACTTGCCCGACATTTGACGTGTTCTGGATCTGATTCTCCACACTAAAAAACAAAAAGTAACAAGTAATTAATGAATTAAAATTAAAATAAACCAAAGGAAAAATTAATAAATTCACAAGTGAATCAACTAATAAAAATGTAGTATTAAGCAAGGAGTTACCCATTAGTGGGCCTGAGGGTTCAATGGTGAGAAGCATCCAAACTAGGGAGCACCGGTGGGTCATTGAAGAAACAAAGATGCTGGAGTGCAAGGAGGGTATGAGGTGGGACAAAACTACAGTCAACCAATAAGATTACAAGTAGTATAGTTTCAAGGCGGGCGTGGTGGCGCATGCCTGTAATACCTGCACTCGGGAGGCTGAGGCAGGAGGATCTTTGTGAGCTCAAGACCAGCCTGGGCTACAAAGTGAGCTCAAGACCAGCCTGAACTGCATAATAAGACCCTGTCTCAAAAAGACAAAAAAAAAAAAGAAAGTATAGTCGTTTAGGTAGCATTGACTGAATGGGGATCAAATGGGGAAGCAAGCCCACAAGGTTCGCGGAAGGGGGGGTTAAGGAGGTGTTGGTCCCCATCCCAGGTGCCTGATGCCGATTAGAATATCGGTCACACTGTTCGCCCCAGGGGAAGTGTGTGAGTGCAATCGCCCCTCTTTTTCATGAAGCTGGGCCACCAGTGAGTGTGCCTCCTGCCTCAACTGTCCTCTGTGTGGAGCGCCAGCCCTCTCTGCCTGCCTGTAAAGCTCATACTTAACCCAGCTATCCACAATACTTCTAGACGTTTTACTTAGAAGTTACTTTGGAATTGCAAAATATCGTCCCATCCTTCTTAGATGGTCAGCCTGTGTGACAGTAAAACCTATAAATAAATAAGTTGTTTTTAGGGAAAAAATAATCAGTACATTAGGGAAGACAGTACCTAAATTAATCATTTAAAAAAAGAGAGAAAATGTATGTAATACCCAAAATTACAAGGGTAACATAATCAAACAAGAGAAAGTCAAAAAGAACAAAGCCAAGTGAAAAGCCCTAATAATGGTCTGCACTGGCTGGGGGGGGTGGTGCACACCTGTAATCCCAGCACTCAGGAGGCTGAGGCAGGACTGCCATGAATTCAAGGCCAGCCTGGGTTGTGAATTCAAGGCCAGCCTGGGTTGTAAATTCAAGGCCACCCTGAACTGCATAGCGAGACCCTGTCTCAACAAAACAAAACAAAACAAAAAAAGAATACTCTGTATAATCTTTTCCCAATAAGTTGGAAAATATATGAAAAGCACATATGAAATGAAATATATGAATATATGAAAAGCATATATGAATTTCATATATGAAAATATATTAAATTTTCTCAAAAAGCTAAAAAATCAAACCTATCTGAATAAAAAAACCCAATAAAATTTATCAAATTCCCCAACAAGATATAACCAAATCTACTGTTCCACAGGGGATTTATACAATTCTACTAACTTAAAGAGAGATAATTCCAATTAAAAAAAAATGCTCCAGTCTAGAAAAAGAAGTAAAACTTACAGATTCTTTTCACAAATCAAGTTTCTCTTATAAATACATTAAAACTGCAGGAGAGGAAATATTTCTTCTCCTTACCCTTTCTTTTCCTTTTCTTTTCTTTTTTTTTTTCTTTTCTTTTTCAGACAGGGTCTTGCTATGCAGTTGAGGCTGGTCTTGCGACCACTTTGTAGCCCAGGTTGGTATCGAACTCACAACGATCCTCCTGCCTCAGCCTCCCGAGTGCTGGGAGACATGCGTCACCACGCCCGGCCCTCTCCTTACCCTTTCTAAGGTTTGTGGCTGAGGTTCTGATAGTACAGGAAGATTAATAGGAGAAGAGCATACAAAGTAATATAACAGAAGTTTTACATTACGCGGGTGTCTTAAGAAGTGACAATCCTAAGAAACATGTAAATAGAAGAAAGGAAACATTTTGTTTTCTTTTGTGGTGCTGGGGACCAAATCCAGGGCCTCACAAATGCTAGGTAAGCCCTCTACTACCAAGCTACGTCTCCAGCCCAAAACTTGCCTATTTTTATTCTTAGATTTGATAAAGAGTGGACAGTTGTGGAAAAATATGAGTGCAGGGTGTGGGACCCCCAAAAAGTAACACGGAACAAAATCGAGATCTCTCAAAAAGCGCTTTATTTAAGCTGGTACCCAGCGGCGTCTCCGTTGCAACGCAGGCAAGGAGAGCACCGGTGGGCAGATGGTCGGGTTTTTATGCTTAGCGAGGGCTTAGGAAAGGGGAAGGGTAGGGTGCTTGGAGACGCATACAGAACAGAAAACGGCGAAAATGGCGCAAGTTTAGACATGCAGCTTAAGCAAACTTTTAGCCCGGGGAGGGGGCAAGTTACAGCAAGTTACAACAAGTTTGTCTTATAGCAACGGGAGCAAGCGACAACATTTGTTTGTCTTGTAGCAACGGGAGCAAATGACAACATTAACGGGAGCAGGCTACAACATTCCCCACTGGTTTTGGCCGGGGGGGTCAAATCATTGACTCCCCACTAACGGTAGCATGAGGTACCGGTTCCCATTTTTCCGATCTTAGGACCATCATCTTAACTGTTTGTATGTGAGATTCTATGTAGTTTGTTATACACTTGAGTACATACGGGCCCACCGTCACTATCAATAAATTCCCAATAATGGTCCTAAAAAGGGGATCAAGTATGCCTGATTTTTTTTATAAATAAACATTTGCCCTTTGGCGGGACAAAGAGGGGAACTGGCATTTATTATCTGACTGCAATTTGCAGAGGTGGCGTACCCGAGATCAATTTTATAGCTGCCATTTGGGGGTCTTTTTTGTCCACAGTCTGTGCTCTGAGTTTACTTACAATTATGTAACCCCCTCTGCAGTCACATGGGGCACCAAACAAACTCTTGTATAAATC
>PVLD010017817.1:0-40732 GCA_004027595.1 Dinomys branickii | reverse complement strand
GGCAATGGTGGTTGGGAACTGTGGTCAAATCCAGTGTGAGGATGAGAGGTTGCAACAGCCAGGAGTCCCCACTCTGCAGCAACCTTCCTAATCAGCACCGGGAGGCAAGGTGGAGCCAGAGCAGCCAGTACACATCCCACCACACCCAGCTCTATGCCTGCCTCGAGGCTGTGGCCTCCTGCCTCTCCACTCTGTGGGCCGCTGCCAGTGGGGAGCGGTGGGGTGCATCGGCACCCACATCAGAGCCACAGCAACTCCCAGGGATCCAGCCAAGGAACAAACAGGAATTGGAGCACAACAGCAAGAAAGAGCTGCAGATGGAGGTGGCTCACACGACACCACACCCTTCTCACTCCAGCATCAGGAAGCATGAACTGAGTTACTGGGCTTCAGCTCTCACCCTGAACGCCCTCTGTGAGCACCTTGAGCCTCGGCGGCCTGCGCAATCACCACCTGTTCCTGACAGCAATGGGACGAGTCCACAGGCTTTAAGACTCACCCCAGACTACTGATGCGAGCAACGAGAGTGTCTCCATACTGCTTGCATATATGAACGTTATATGAACCCATGGTGACCGGGTGGGCAGCGAAGAGAGAACCTCCCGGAGGAATGCCACTCAGACATGGCAATATAGCAACATGTAAAGGACAGAGAGGAGGGAGGTGGATATCCTGAACTCGGGAGGGATCTGAGATAGGAAGTGAAAGCCTCGGAAAGTCTAAGCAGAACCTCCTCTGGAGGAGGGGATCGCAGATCTGACATGGCGCAGTTGGAGGGAGACGAGATAGAGAGGGAGGAGGTTGCCGCTCCAAGCACACCCCTGGCCCACGCCATCGTTTCGGCATTCGTAGCTTCAGCTTCGGAGACCCATTGCCCAGCTGCAAGGGGTGGGGAACGGTAATGCTGGAGCCACATGGTCTGGACCCGCCCCCACCCATAGCACGACGACAGGGTGGAGCCGGGCGGTCCGGTGTGAGCATATGTGCTTTCCCGCCTCCAACCATGGCAGTTTGTATACACCCCTGTATGTTATAGTATAGTGTGAGGCAGCTATATCTCTTCCCAAGGTGAGAGTCCAAGGATATAGATAAACCCAGGAGTACAGTTATAATCACAGGGAAGATAACTGATTGAGTGGTAGGGCAATGGAGATGAGGGAGGAGAAAAAACGAACTGATCAAAAGGGCCATCATCTGTGTAACCTGAGTAACAAAGATGAAGGTAACATTATGTAGGACAGCATCCAGAGCTAATTCCCTTCTATGTTCTCTATAATTCTGTATTTCTTCATTCGTTTTTGTATTAGCAGAAATGAAGATAACTTTATATTGTACAGCATCCAGTGCAAATTCCCTACTATCTTATCTATAATTTGATATTTCCTTTAATGTTTTTGTGTTAACTAATGTGAAGATAACTATGTAATACAACATCCAGTTCTAATTCCCTACTATATTCTGTATAACTTTGTATTTTCTGTATTGTTTATGGCTTTTCTGGTTCATGTCTCATTCTTTTATCTTTAAAATAAAATAAAAAAAAAAAAGAAGTGTGGCTCGCTGTCCATGGGCTGTTGCTGTGGCATTATGCTGCATAAGCTCAGTGGCATTAGACGTGGAACATTTGCTATTGCTCCAGAATCTGCAGGTTTGCTGGGGTTCTGCAGCCCTGGGCTGGGCAGGGCCATGAGGGAGGCCTCACGGATGTGCCTGGCAAGCTTGGCTCTGCTGGGCTCCCGTCCTCCAGCAGGCTGGCTCTGGCTTGCTCGCCTGCCCTGACATGGGGGTCCTCAGGCGAAAGTGGGCGCCACTGAACACCTCTGCAATCCTTTTAGCTACAGTTTGTCGCTTCATGCAACCAGCTCGGATTCCAGAGGTGGGAGTGGACCCCAGCTCTTGCTGGGAGAAGGTAAAGTCCCCCTTCCAGGGCCATGGACAGGGTAAGGGGTGGTAGGACACTGGGGCTGCTTGTCATCATCAGTCACTAACACTGGACCCGCCTTCCCCTTGAGGCTAAAACCGTCCAGGCTGTTGGACATAAGACACCTACTTTTCATCCTCACTCAAGTAGCTGAAAACAAAACCAAGATGGCCGTGATGGACGCTGCTACCCCAGCACTCTAGGAGGCTGAGGCTGGAGGATTATGAGCTTGAGGCCAGCCTGGAGGGTCCTTCAGTGGCTATTGCCTCTGGTGCGGCAGGTCCCACACAAGCACTGTTAGCTTCTAGAACAAGCCAGGCTTTCCCTCTTCCTCCATCCAGCAAACTACCCCTTTGCCTAACAACCTGCTGTTCTTTATGTCTTTCACTAATCCCATGGACATTCATTGTGTACCTTCTGAATGCCAGGTCTTGTCCAGGCACTGGGGATATAGCAGTGAAAGGCAGACATCAGCCTGGCTTGGTGGCACACTCTGGGACGCTGAGGCAGGAGGGTGGAACGTACGAGCCCAGCCTAGGCAGTCTGGAAACTTGGGAGAACCCTGTCTCTAAATGAATGAATGAATGGCCTGGTGTGTTGGCACACGACTGTAATCTCAGCACTCAGGAGGCAGAGGAAGATCTCTGCAAGTTCTAGGCCAGCCTGGGAGTTCAAGGCCAGCCTGAACTGCAGAGTAAAACCCTGTCAGTCTATGTGTCTCTGTCTGTGTGTCTCTCTCTGTCTGTCTCTCTGTCTCTGTCTCTGTCTCTCTCTCTCTCTCTCTCACACACACACACACACACACACACACACACACACAAACACATACAGAATGAGTAAATAAATAAATACGTGGGAATAGGCTCAACTGAACCCATCCTGGTCGTGGCCACTATGTCACTCTCATGGACAGGACACCTAATGAGGCCAGGGTCTAGTCACACTTCTGTCCCCAGAATAACGCAGCACAAGATCGTGCACACTGTAGGCACTCAGAAACTTGCTGAGCACAGGAAGCTCAACAGCTGCTGAGAGAAGACGCGGGCGATCCGTGGAACGTCCGCCTGGCGGAACGCGGCGTCACAGTGCCCCCTCGTGGGTCACATCGAGATTTAGAACCCTGGGGCCTGAGGAAGCGGGGCGCGCCTGGACGCCCAACCCGGGTTATCCGCTCCCTCCCGGCCCTCATGAACCACCAGGAGCGGGCCCCAGGCCCCTCTCCGGCCCGGCCCTCCACCCCGGTCCGGGCTGCCATCCCGTCCCGGGCCCCAGCTCCGGTCCGGACTTTGACCCCAGTCCGGGCCTCGACCCCCGACCAGGCCCCGGCTCCAGCGCAAACCGCGAACCGCATTCAGGCCTCCATCCTCGCCCTGGCCCGGGCCCCGGCTCCGGCTCCGGTGCGAACCTTGACTCCTGTTCGGGCCTCGACCACGATCCGGACCCCGACCCCGGTCCATACTTCTATCCAGGTCCGGACCCCGACCCAGGTCCCGACTTCGACCCCGGTCCGGACTCCAGCTCTCATGCGAACCTCGACCCCTGTTCGGGCCTGGGCTCCAGTCCAGACTCCGCCTGTGGTCCAGTTCCCTGCACCAGCCCCAGCGTCAGCCTGGGTCCCCGCCGCGGTCCCCGCTGTGGAGCCCTTCTCGCCGGTGCCACCCTTGGGTTTACTCCCAGACCCTGCTCCAAAGCCAGATTTGTCTCCTGAGAAGGAGAATCCTGAGCGGAGCCCAAAGCAGGAGGCACCGGTCCGCACCGACACCGTAGCTCGCCAGGACCTGGAGCCCCTTCTGGCCCTCAACCGGCCGTCCACTGACAACCTGGGGGTCCCCCCGAAGGACACCCCGGGGGCAGACTCGCCGGCCCCCAAGCTGACGGGTGCCCCCACTGCTGGGCCCATTGTGCCATTCTTCGCCTCCACCAGCGAGAACTTAAGCATGGAAGACAGAATCTTGATTCGAGTGACTTACTGGTGAGGCTGTGCCCTCTGACACCGGCTTTCCCGGATGTGGAAGTTGGGGTTGGGGTAGGGGGAAGGGAGAAGCCAAAAGAACCCAGAGTTCCTACTTTGGGGTTGGAAATAGCTCTATCAATTCTTCTCTTTGGGGTAGAAGAGCTCTGGGGTTCAAATCCCTGCTCTGGTTCAGAGTTTCATTCACTCCCATCCATCCATCCATCCATCCATCCATCCATCCATCCATCCATCCACGCATTCATTCATTCACTCATCTACTCACTCCTATGATTCTTGCCTCTGAGTGTCATTCATTCATCCATTCGTGGCCCCAAGCTTCACTCTTCACTCTTACTCCTTCATTCATTTGTGAATGTCCTGCTTTTAGGGTTCTCTGAGAGAGCTGTGCGTACAAAGGCCCTGAGGCAGGGCCACTTGGGTTGCTGGGAGGCCAGCCAGGGGGCCTCCGTGGCGGGGTGGGGGAGGAGGTGGGGAGAGTGGGGGGCAGTGGCAGAGGAAGGGGGCAGATCACAGGGGCGTGGGGACCTCCCCCTTGTTTCCACTGGAAGCTTCTGACACGGGAGGGATGTGGTCTGCTTCTTCTGGAAGCTTCTGACACGGGAGGGATGTGGTCTGCCTCAGGCCTTCCTAGGCCCCAGGGGCTCAGGAGGAGGCTGATGTGGTATCTTTCCCCTCTCTCCTCCCTGCTGCCCTTGGCCTTCAGTGGTCTCTGAAGCTATGGCCTTCGGGTGAGTAGTTCTGGCTGTGGAGGGGGAGTTCATGCGGGTGTGAAGCTGGGGAAGAGCTCCTGTTCCCCTCCTGGGAAACCCCGTACGATTCCATCATCCCATCTCTTGTGCTCAGTACATTCAATTGAAAAGGAGTCTGGAGCGGCAGTTTCCAAAGCTTCTGTACTTTGTAAGTGGTGGGTAGTCTGGGGCCCGGGGCTGGTCAGGGCTCTGAGTCCCCGGGTTTGCACTAGAGCGCTCAGCCCCCGCTCCATCCACAACGTTTCCCCCTCAGGAGGATGAAAGAGCAGACTACGCTACCGGGGAGTTCGAAGTGTTTGTGGAGGGGAAACTGGTCCATTCGAAGAAGGTGACTGTGGTGAGCAGGACTGAGGTGGCCGGAGGGTGGGGCTGGGCCACGGGTGGTGGAGACACAGCTGGGTCTTTGTGTGTCCAGCAAGGTGATGGCTTTGTGGATGAGGGCAGGCTGCAGACGATTGTGAACGCTATCAACGAGGAGATCAAAAGAAGGTAGCAGGCAGTGGTGGGGCTGAGGTGAGTGAGGCGCTGTGGGCCAGCGAGGCGGGAGGTGGGCGTCGGGGGTTGGGGCCAAGGGCGGGGAGCCACTGTCTGGGTCCTTCCCTGAGTTCGGCCTGTCTGCGCGGCTTGAATCCTGACAGGTCACCTACACCGTTTCTCAGCCTCAGTTCCCTCACGCGTGTAAAGTGGGATTGCCAAGACAATTCCTTGACAGGACTCACACCACACAGTGAAGAGCACATGGCTAATACTAGACCTCACTGTTTCTCAAAAGAGCTTTGCTTTTGGGGACAGGGTCTTGCTATAGAGCACAGGCTGGCCTTGAACTTGCAGTGATCCTCCTGCCTCAGCCTCCCGCATGCTGGGATTACAGGTGTGTGCCATCACGCCTGGCCTCTGCGTCACCATGCCTGGCCTCAGAAGAGCTTTAAAAGCTTATTTTTAGCTTTTAGTTGTAAAGTGTTAGCTTGTAAATTTAAGATTATGTGAATTAAACTGAAATACAAGGACTGGGGATAGAGCTCAGCAGCACAAACGTCTGTCTTGCAAGCACAAGGTCCTGAGTTCAATCCCCAGTACTTAAAATAAAATAAAATGAAAAAATACATTCAAAATTCAGTTCTTCATTGCACTAGCCACTTTCCAAGTGCTTCACAGCCTTGTGAGGCCAGTGTGCTGCATGGAATCCATCCGGGCCAAAGTGCTGTTAGTAACACTCATCTCAGGTATAAAATGATGTGCGTAATAGTTTATCTACCATCAATATGGGATTTCTTTTTGTACTGAACCTAGGGCCTGGTGCATGCTAGGCAACTGCTCTATCACAGCCTGATTCTGGCTTTTTAAAAAAATAAATTTTCTGTTACTCCCGATTAATTTTACAAAATACTGGATTTCAAGCCGGGTGTAGTGAGTGGCGCATGCCTGTAATTCCATCATCACTCTGGAGACTAAAGCAGGCGGATAAATCACAAGTGTGAAGCCAGCCTGGGCTACACAATGAGCTCAAGACCAGCCTTGAATACCCTGTTTTAAAAAACAAAGCAAGCTGGGTGTAATGGCTCATGCTTGTAATCCCAGCACTCAGGAGGCTGAGGCAGGAGGATGGCTGTGAGTTGGAGACCAGGCTGGGCTACACAGTGAGCTCAAGGCCAGCCTGAACTCCATAGCGAGACCCTGTCTCAAAAAAGACAAAAACAAAAGAACCAAAAAGACAAAGCAAAGCAAAACGAAACAAAACATCCCCCTAAACCCCAACAAACTAATGTGGTATAGTGGTGCCTTAGTTTGCAAAATTAATTCTTTCCATGATTCTGGTTGCAAACCAAATTGGATAAGAATTGCATCAAATTTAATGGTTAGGTTTATTTTTTGGTACTAGGAATCAAACTCAGGACTTTGTGCTTGCCAGGAACGTGCTTATGCCACTGAGCTGTATCTCCAGCCCTCAATGGTTATGTTTCATAAATGCACATAACACATTTTTGTTGATCTTGTTATTTTTTTATCATGAATTTTTTTTTTTTGAGATAGATTCTCGCTATGTCATTCAGGCTCACTTTGAACTCACTATGTAGCATAGGCTGGCCTGGTACTCATGGTGATCCTACTGCTTCAGCCTCCTGATTGCTGAGATTACAGGCATGGGTCACCATACTCAGCTGGATCATGGACTTTTTTTTATTTTAAAGAGAAAACCCCCCCAGAATTTCAAAACAAGATAATAGTAGGGTAACAATGGTTAATATATTGATATTGTTATCTTTAAATTATTTACTCAGAGTACAAGAGATAGGCATTTAACTATCCAAACAATATTAGCACAAACCTTTCGTTTCAATAAACTAAGAGAAATTAGTATTTTAACTATCTTTATATATATATATATATATATATAGCTTTTCCCTTCCTTCTTTTCTCCTTTTCCCCATCCCAGTTTCTCTTTCCTTTTGAATAGTTTCTTCCCACCTTACAATATATACAGCATTGTACATTTTTCTTGTTTCGTTTTTTTTTGTACCGTGGATCTAACTCAGAACCTTGCACTTGCCAAGCAGGTCCACTGAGCTATATCCCCAGCCCCAGTGTTGTACATTTTTGATCTTACATACTCTTTTAGCTTCTCACACTATGGAGACAATACAATGTTTGCACATGTGCATCTGATATATTTCACTTATGAGCAAAAGTCTCCAGTTTATCCTTCTTTATGGCTGAGTAGTATTCCACTGTATAAAAAGAACATATCATTGTTATCCATTCCCTGGTTGATGGGCATTGGGCTGTTTCCAAGATGTAGCTATTACTAATTGTCCTGCTATAAACATGGGTGTGCATGTACTGCTGTGGTATGATGTTTTTAATTCTTCTGGGAAGATATTTAGCAGGGGAATAGCTGGGTTAAATGGGACCTCCAATCCTAGTTTTTGGAGGTATCTCCACTCTGATTTCTACAGTAGTTGTACCAGTCTACACTTCCATCAAGAGTAGAGAAGGGTTCCTTTTCCCTCACAGCCTCTCCTGTATTTGTTATTGGTTGATTTCTTGATGACAGCCATTCTTTCTGGGATGAGATGGAATCTCAGTGTTGTTTTACTTTGCATCGCTTGAATGTCCAGCGATGCTGAATATTTTTTCATATGTTTATTTGCTGTTTGTACTTCTTCCCCTGAGAAGTGCGTATTTATCACCGATGCCCATTTTTATATCGGGTCTCTAAATTTGGGAGGTCTGATTTTTTTGAGTTCTTTACATGTTCTTGATAGTAATCCTTTGTCTGAGGAACAGCTGGCAAACATTTTTTCCCACATTGTGGGCGTCTCTTTGTTGGTGATTTTTCTTGCTGTGCAAAAGCTTTTTAATAAGATGAGATCCCAGTTGTTGATTCTTTGTGCTAGCTCCTGTGTGACTGGGGTTTTATTCATTAAGGCTTTGCCTACACCAATGTCTTCAAGAGTTTTACCTATTTTATCTCCCAGCAGATTGTTTCTGTTTTAGTATTTAGAGCTTTGTTGATCGTGGACTTTTAAATCAGTTACCATCTATACATTTGGAGCTGCTTCTGTGTTCTAAGTGCTCAAGGGAAGACTTCGTTAAGGTGAGAGCTGAACACTTAAAAGCAGTGAGGGATTGAAACTTGTGGGTATCTGGGGGAAAGAATTACAGGCACTAGCGGCCCCAAGGGCAAAGGCCCTGTGGTAGGATAGGAGTGTGCCTGGTGTGTTTGTAACAGCAAAGAGTACAGTGGGCCTTGCAGTCCAAAGAGAGCAGGGAAACAGTGCCTGACACACGGTAAAGTCTCTGTGAACGCTGTTCTTCTGAGGGAGCTGTTATTTAAATTTGTTTTCTCTCTTCTCCCCATGTCAGGAGCCACAGCGGGATGATGAGAAGGACTGAAACGCTGCTGACTCAGGTCCTTTTCTGATGGCAGCTGGGCTGGGTGGAGCTGGGAGGACTAAAAAAGAAATACACAACCTGCCTCCCCTGGCTGTGGCCTGACTGCACGGGCTGTTGCTGCATGCCTGACCATGGTCTGTAGGAGTCACCTGCTACAGGGATGCCAGCGCCTCCCACCTTCTGGCCTGGGGGCGAGGGGTAGGAGGGAGGGAGGGGAAGGCCAGTGTTGTGGGTGGGGCCTTAAGTGTCCCCCAGAGGCTCATGTACTCCAGGCTTGCTGGCCCAGACTCAGGGTGCTCTGGGACACAGTGGCATCTGTAACAGGTGAGGCCTAGTGAGGGAAGTCGAGGGGTTGGGGGTGCCCTAGACGGGGACAGTGGGACCCCAGCTCTTCCCCTGTTTGCTTCCCTGACACTGTAAGGCGAGCTGATGTCCTCTGCCACACACTCCCCCCACGAGGTGTGGTGACACCACAGCCCCAAAGCAACAGGGCCCGCCAGCCACAGACTGAAAGCCCTGAACCTGGGAACCAAAAGCCGGGTGTCTCAGGTATCGCGCCACAGTGATGGGGAGCTGATGACCAGCTTGGAGTCTGAGGCTAGCCCTCCTGCTCCTGCTAGTCTAGCCTCAGCCCCTCATGCTCTCAAGGGCAGCTTATTTCTTTGGTGGAGTCTTCCTTTCTTAGTTCCTGGTTCAAGATGTGTTTCTAAAAATTCCCACCTTATTGGCATTTTTAACAACAGGGATTGTGGCAAGCCTTAAATCCCTTACAGGCTAAATTCCACAGCACCCCACATCTGTGGGTCCCCTGCTCTGCTCAGGCACTGTGGGCTCCCCGGGCACATGCTCCTCTGTGAGCTTATGAAAGAGGGTGTTCTCCCGGTTTCTCCCCCCAGCACCAACTACGTCATGTGGTTAGATGTCTCTTTGACATTTGTGTTAGTCAGCTCTCTGTCACTGTAACAAACACCTATGATAAGAAGAAGAAAGGTTTAGTCTTGCTTAGGTGCAGCGGTTTCGGTGTATGACCAGTGGGGCCCATTACCTTGGGCCTGTGGGGAAGCAGTGCACTGTGGGGGAAGTGCTCACTTCATGGTGGCTTGGAAGCACAGAGGCACAGGAAGAGACGAGCCCATAGCGCCCTCTGCAGGCAGCCCCCCCCAATGGGACTGCTCTCTCCAGGCCCCACTCCCAAAGCTCCCCCCTCCCCTTATCAACAGTGGAGGTTTTATGTATGGGCCTCTGGGGCCACTTACCCAGACCACAGACACTCGGGACCCTTTGGCGGGGAAATTCCCGCTGAGACTGTGTCCTCTACCAGTGGCAGGCAGCGTGGCCCCTGCACACTTAGAAGAGACAGTGTAGGCTACACGCCCACAGGGAGTGCCCCCCCCCAGGGGGTGAAGACTCAGAGGCACAGTGTCTCCAGCACAGGACCTCCCACCTCACATTCCTACCTGCAGGCAGAGACACAGACTTGGTGGCACACGAGTTGAGTCAGATGCTCTCATGTGCACAGAA
Source organism: Dinomys branickii (assembly GCA_004027595.1). Taxonomy (NCBI): domain Eukaryota; kingdom Metazoa; phylum Chordata; class Mammalia; order Rodentia; family Dinomyidae; genus Dinomys; species Dinomys branickii. Next base: position 30,672 of record PVLD010017817.1, on the reverse strand, counting down.
CAACAAAAACAGACTCATGCACAAGGTGCCTCCATTCACAAAGGTCTGAGGAGAGCTGTGCACCAACCCTGGAGAAGCTCACACCTGGATATGGGCGCCTCGAAAGCCCTGGAGTCCACAGGGCACATACATGCGGACACAAATACACACATGCTCAGAGAGGGATATGGAGCCTGCTACACATCTACTGATTCTTTTTTTTGGGGCGGGGGTTCCGGGAATTGAACTCGACCTTGGGCTTGCTAGGCGGGTGCTGTGCTGCTGAGCTATATCCTTGGCCCCAAGGAAATCTTTTTAAATTTATTTTTTAAATTGTTTGAGACAGGGTCTCACTATATAATTTAGGCTGACCTTCAACTCACTGTGTAGCCCAGACTGGCCTTGAACTCACAGCGATCCTCCTGCCTCAGCCTCTGTGTGCTGGGGTTACAGGCATGTGCCACCACGTCTGGCAGGATAAAGCCTTTCTAAAAAGGAGGCTAGGAGCAGAAATTGGCTCAGGAGAACTGGGGCATCCATAGGTCCCAGTTTCAGTCACTAGCGACCGTGCTCCTACAGAGGGCTGACCTGGTGTCCTTGTCCTGGCCCACGCTGATGTCTTTCTCTTTAATTCCTTTTTTCTTGGCGGGGGCAGGGCACCTGGGAATCAACCTGAGGACCCTGCACTTGCCAGGCAGGCACCGTGCTGCTAAGCTAAGTACCTAGTGCTAATTCCTTCCTGTCTCCTTGTCTTCCATACTTCTCTCCTCCCTTCCTTCTTCTCTCCCGCCCTTCCGTACTTCTCTCCTCCCTTCTTCTCTCCCGCCCTTCCCTTCCCTTTTCTCTTTTTTTCCTTTCTTTCTCAGTGCTGGGATGGAACAGAGGGCAAGTGCTCAACACTGCCAATCCCTGGCCCAAACTTTAGTGATTTTAAAGTGAACCCAGTAGTTGAAAGTCTATAATTAAATTCTTCCTTCTTTATAACTCCCCACCACAAATTTTTCTTTTTGAGATGGGGTCTTGCTATGTAATTCAGGCTGGCCTTGAACTCACTGTTTAGCCCAGGCTGGCCTCACACTTGCAGAGATCCTTCTGCCTCAGCCTTCTGAGTGTTGGGATTGCCCCACCATGGCCATACCTATATATTTTTGTTTTAAAAGCTTTTTATAAACTACAAACAATATGAGAAATACCTGTCTCACTATACATTGCTGACAAGTGTTTCTAGTCAGCATAGTAAACTAGAGAAATAATCATACTCAGACATGCACATTTTTAACTAAGGCTTTCAATCTTTGCTCACAGAAGCTCTTTACTCTTTCTGAGGCAGCACCACAAATGCAGTATCCCTTCTCCTAAGCCAGGTGTGGTGGCACATGGCTGAAATCCCAAAACTTGGAGGCTGAGGCAGGAGATCCATGTGAGTTCAAGGCCAGCAGGGGCTGCCTAATGAGTGAATCCAGGCCAGCCTGAACTACACAGTGAGACCCCAGGTCAGACAACAGCAAAAGGCCAAGCTGCAAAAGAGTGGAAGCACACAAATCGCAGCCTTGACCTGATAGGCAACTGTGTATAACTGTACCCAACAGCTGATAAATACACACTGCACAGATAAAATATGTACAAAAATTGACAGTGTATTATACTGTACACCAAGTTCCCATAAATATCACTTCTGTATCATTTGGACCACATTTTCTGGCCACCATGTACTCAAGTTAGGAATCAGTAACAAAAGGAACATAAAAACTGAACATATTTTGGAATTAAACATATTTCTAAATAATTAGTTGAAGAAAGACTATAATAGCAACTGAGATATATGTACTGAAATTCCTGGGCTTCCATTAAAATGGTTCTTAGAAAGAATATTATTCTTTGGCTTAAATGGTTAAGATAGAAAATAAGAATGAAAACTGATGAACTTAGAAGGAATATTATTACCTGGTGTAAATGGTTGTAATAAGGGCTGTGGACAGAGCTCAGTGGCACCGCGCCTGCCTGGGAAGTGCAAGGTCCTGAGTTCGATTTCCAGTACCAAAAGCCTCCCCAAAAAGTTGTAATAGAAAATAAGATTGAGCCAGGCATGGTAGTGCAGGTCTGTAATCCCAGCACTTGGGAGGCTGAGGCAGGAGGATCATTGCAAGTTGGAGACCATCCTGGGCTACAAAGTGAGCTCAAGGCCAGCCTGAACTGCATAGCGAGACCCTGTCTGAAAATGACAAAAAGAAGATTGAAAATTGATTTGCTAAGACAATTTAACACATTAAAAAGCAACACAATAAACAACAAAAAGACAATAATATGCACAGAAATTAATAAAATAAAAGGTGTACCAAGTAAAAGCTATTTTCTGAAAAAAGTAATAAAACCGAGAAACTTCTGAGATTGATAAACTAAAAAGAGAAAGCATATATACACATTATTTTAAAATGAATTCCCATTGTTTCTGTTAGTGAAACAAGAGTCTAGGCCTGCTTGCAAATCTCCTAGGGGAAGGAAATCCAGGACATGGAAAATGTTACAGGTGGTAGGGGTCAGCCAAGCACAATTTGGTGTCTAACTCTTTTACACTAGCATTAGAGAAGCAGTGATACTGAGCGCCAAAACTAATTTGTAGAGAAAGCTATGGAAAGTTCTCTATAGGCTGTAGACTGCAGGCTCAGCACAATATCTCTGATTTAGGAATTGCTTTCTGCTACCAAAAGGTGGAGGGAGAAGCACATTTCAAAAAAGATAGCCAAAGTAAGCCAGAAAATGTTATGTTCTAGGGCAGTGGAGGTATATTAATAACCAGGCAAGCACTTTACAGGTTCTTCTGACCTCAGAGAAAATAAAATTATTAATGAGTTAGTGTCCCCCAATGCTTAGCCCTGGATGGTTTCCATAAGGAAAGTATGTAAAACTTTTTTTTTTTGAGACAGGGTCTCACTATGTAGTTGAGGCTGGTCTGAATTCACTCTATCCCAGGCTGGCCTCATACTGGAAATGATCCACCTGCTTCAGCCTCTCCAAATGCTGGGATTACAGGCATGTGCCACCATGCCTGGCTGAAAATGTTATTGAAGTATAACCAATTTCACTTATGAATTTTAACGTAAAGTCTTAAAATGTTAGCAGACAGAGCTGGATGTGATAGTACATACACATAATCCCAGCACTTGGGAGGCTGAGGCAGGAGGATTGCCCTAAGTTTGAGACCAGCCTGGGCTACATAATAAGTTCAAGACCAGCCTGAATATATGGCAAGACCCTGTATAAAAAACAAACCCTGCTAATTTATTGATTCAAAGGTTTTAAAAATATTTTATTGTTTTGTCTTTTTGAGATAGGGTGTCATTATGTAGTTCAGGCTGGCCTTGAGCTCACTTTGTAGTCCAGGCTGGTCTCAGACTGGCAAAGATCTTCCTGCCTCAGCCTCCCGAATGCTGGGATTATAGGGGTGCACCACCACACCCGGCTAAATTTTTTTTTTAAAAACAGCCCCTAATACATGCAATTCATGGTTAACTATCACATTTGTAGCACTCTGTGTTTAAACACGAACGTATGCACCATGTGCATAATCCAGTCACATCTCTTCCCCTGCCTCCGTGGTAGCTGTTTGAGAATGTTTTATTAGTACATCCACTGGGCAGAAAGTTTCCTTGCCACCTCCCCTCCCAGCTACTTCCACCCTGGGGCTTTTGTTTTTTGTTTTTGTCTTTTTGAGACAGGATTTCACTATGTAGTTCAGGCTGACCCTGAACTCACTTTGTGATCCAGGCTTGCCTTGAACTTGAAGCGATCCTCCTGCCTCAGCCTTCTGAGTGCTGGGATGACAGGTGTGCACCACTGTACCTGGTTAGTAACACTGATTTCTGAACAAACCTTTCCATCTGAATTGTCATTAAAGGAACCTGTTAACTAGGTTTAGGATTATTTCAATGCTTGTGTAAACGTTTTTCCAAGTTTGTCTCCCCCACGCACCTCTGGTTCCATTCATACCTATGCAGCGCCTGGGAGAAGCTGGCACGGACCGTGAGCCGTTCACAGCTGCACCTTTCAAAGGGCCGCTGGCTCCAAACTCGGGGCTGTGTCCTCCCCAGAGCACAGTCCGGAACAGGAACTCGGTGTCGCCGCATCTCATCCTCTCAAGAAGGGGTGCTTCTTCCCGAATCTACCTTTGGGTCATTCTCCTTGTCGGTTCCTTTTCACCGCCCCTCCGTCCACCCCCCAGGACTCCGAGCTCTTCTAGCTGCTGTAGTCCTGACTGAGAGCAGCCTCTCGAGTGCAAGAGAACACGCGAGCCCTAAGCCGGGGCAGTGCCGCGCTGGGGACCTTTGCCCGTGGCGCGGCGCTTCGCCAATTGGTCAAAAGCCCTGGGATCCCTCTCTAAGCCCGCAGAGCCCGCAGCAGGGACGAACGGGTGGGTAGCTGCGGCCGCCAAGGCCGGCAGGGACTGGAGCTTGGCGCTTCCTCCTTGCCGCGCTCGTCACGGTCTCCGGGGACGCGCTGGGTCGCGCACTCTCGGCCACCAACGATGCTACCCGCTCTTCCAGGTCCACGCTCGGGAACGAGGGCAGCGCTTGACAGCCACTAACACTGCCCGGTCCCCGACTTGGTTGTTTTTCTCTAGGAAATAAGTCCTTGTCACAGGCACGAACCTGTTTGAAGGTATGAAGCAAACGCAAATTACTAAAACGAGCTTAAGGAGGAATATGCCGGCTGCTTGTCGGGTGGGTTAACTTGAACTTAGCAGAGCTGACTCTAGCGAAAGCGAAGCGGCGGAGCAGGCTCCCCTCAGTTTGGGAAAGAACGCTGTACGGGTCAGGTTCAGCTCCAGGAGCGAGCGAGCGAGCACTAAACCCGATTATGCGCAGCCCTGAGGCGGGGATGAGGTGAAGCAGAGCGCCGCGCTCGGAGGAAGGCTCAGCCCTGCGGCCACGCTGCCGCTGCCGCCCCAAGGGCAGGAGGCCAAGGCGGGGAGAGGTGAGGCTCACCGCCTGGCCCTCTTCCAGAATAGCTTTCAATAAACAACAAATAGCCATATGCGGACCTTGGAATATTCTTAAAGTTTTTTGTTAGTGTATGTTTGCAGTACATAGTAATTACATTCGCCACGGGGAATTGGTACATGTACGTAACACGTCTCATTCCTTTTACTTCCTTTGGAATAGTTTTTTTTTTTGGTACCGGGATTGAACTCAGAACCTTGCGCTTGCTGGACAGGGGCTTGTGCCGCTGAGCTGTATCCCCAGCCCCCGAGTAACAGTCTTAATGTTAGTATTTTTTATTTTTTTAATTAAGTTTACTGGTACATTTTAGATAATCTTTTTACATAATGGTCACATTCATTACAGGGAATTTGTACCTGTACATGATATAAATCAAAGCATTCCTTCCTAACTGCAGTGGCAAAGCCTTTCACGCGGCTGAAAGCCCTTAAGTCACAAAAGAAGAAAATTACATCTACATGAAAAGGAATACTTCTGTGCAGAGCAAAAGGTTCAAAAATGGGCAAGCTGAGGGGGTGTAGGCACAAGAGTCACAAGTCCAGGCCCAACCTGAGCAACTTAATGAGACCTTGTCTTAAAAAAAAAAAGGGTGGAGATGCTGTATAGCTCAGTGCAAAGGCCCTGGGTTCTATTCCCAGTGTGTGTGTGTGTGTGTGTGTGTGTGTGTGGTGGAGGGAGGGAAGGAAGCAGTCACAACTGAGGAAATCTTTCCATTTCGTATCACAAGGGGCTAACTGATAACACAAACTGACTTGAAATATAAGCAGCCAATGAAAAATGATATAGATTTCTGGGCACATGACACATATCTGTGGTCCTGGCACTTGGGAGGCTGAGGTGGGATTGCCTTGGGTTTTAGGCCAACCTAGGCTACAGAGTGAACTTAAGGCTGGCCTGGACTACACGAGGACAGCCTGCCTCAAAACGAAAAAAGGTTTGTATCTATAGAAAACATATGCCTTCCCTCATAGAAGAACACAAACTAGAATGACAGAAATGGTGTTTCACTGCCTGATTGGCCAAAGTCTGATTGGCCAGGCTGTGGGAAACAGGCTCATTCATCACTGGCAGAATGGAGGGGAAAGCTCTCTCATAATACCTACTGAAAACACCAATGCCTTTGCCCTTTAATCCACAGTTTCCTCTTAGACATCTGCTCTATGCAAAATGAGTAGGCACATACAAATACACAGAAACACTGAAACATTTTGGAAGCAGACAACCAAATGTGACTACTTCATTATATTACAGTATAGCCCCTACATTGTAGTTGTTAAAAAAAAAAAGAAAAAATATACCAATCTCTCCAATGTAAGTGAAAAACCCCAAGATGATGATACAGGTAGATACTATATTACCTTGTTTTGAAAAGGGGAAAAAGCAGAATATCTACACATTAATAATTATCCCCTAGTTATTGCAGACTGATCAGGCCCACAGTCTCTCAAATGAATAGATGGCAAAGGTTTAAATAAATGAGACAAATGAAATGATTTCGGGGCCCTGGGAGGCTCAAAACCGTCTTACAGAATTCGAGATTCTGGGGGTTAAGACCAAGAACAACTCTGGATGGCCCATATTTATTAGGTTTAAAAACAAAGGAGGGGATACTGAGGAAAATGCAGGAATCTGGGCAGGACTTGGGAATCTCTCTAAGGACTTCTCCAAGTAATACATTATATTAATTTAGGGGAACTATGTTATCCCCAGGAAGGCCTTCACTGCAGGAGTGAGAAGTCTGCAGTTGCCTTTTAGATAATTGGGGTTGTGGTGGAACATCTCCAGCTGTGGCCTTATCTTGTCCTTTGAGGCTTCCCGTCCCAGCTTCACAGGCCAGTACAGGCCTCAGTGGGGACCAATAACTCATAGAGGTTCACTTACTATGAGTTCACTGCCCATCTCCAGACAAGGGGCCTACGCCTCAGGCAACCTCACACATAAGCATCAAAAGCCAATTGCTTGATATTAAATCCTGCTAAGAGCTGCTTCATAGTAATCTCCAACAAACATCTAGGTTGATTTTAATTTGTATATGCATTAGGAAACTGTTGAAAGTCATTCAGTTCAAAAAAGCAAACACAATACCAAACCACTGACAAAGGTAATTGTCAGGCACAGTTTTCAAGTCAGCAGACCCAGGATAGGAACAGGAGGTTAAGGTCTCACAGTATATCTTTTTTTTTTTTTCACAGTGTATCTTTTGATACTTTGTGTTTTACTTTTCTTTCTTTGCTGAGACAAAATACTCAATACACAAAGTTAAAGACGGAAAGCTTTATTTAGTTCAGTTTGTAAAGGCTGCGGTCATAACTGGCTGGGTGGTGTGGCAGAAAGTTATCACAGAGAAGAAACAGTGCATGGCAGGTGGAAGGTAGCACAGCAAGCCAGGGGGCAGGACAAGCCTCTCTCTGTCCCAATCAGTGCGCTCACTTAGTAAGCACCGACCCTTCCTCCTAGCATCGCACCATTAATCAGTCAGACACTCTCAATTCAGCCACCTCTGAGAAAGCCCCTCCTATGACTGTATGAAGCTTTGGGAGGATTCTAGACACAAGCTATAATATTCTAGCCCTGGCCTCCCAAAGACTCATGCACAAACCTTTATGCAAAAGGCATTTAGTCTAGCTCTAAAGGTTGCCAAAGTCGAAAGAGTTTCAGCATCGCCAAAAAGTCGAAGTCCAAAGTCCTCTGAGATTTAAGGCAAACTCTGAGCTTCAAGCCCCTGCACAAATGACAAGTAAACACGTCCAACATTCAGTGCACAGGATGGACATTTCCATTCCCAAAGGTACAGACGGGATACAAAGGAATGAGACCACAGCAAGTACAAAATCCAGCAGGGAAAAATTAAATCCTGTAGTTCCATGTCTAGCATCTGAGGTAATCTGTGGCAAGACGTGAGCTCCAGAGGGCACAGGTGGCACCACCCATATAGCACTGCTGGTGGTTGAAACTCCCATAGCTTCTCTTTTGGGCCCACTCTGCTCCCTGTAGTTTTCCTTAGACAATTCACATTCCTGGTTTCTCCAAACTTCTAGGGTCTCCACTGCACTTTTTCACACACTGCCCTCTCAGGGGCACACTGACTGGCCTCCAAGGCCTTCTTCTGCCAGGCAGGTGCTATGCCACTGGGCTATATCCCTGGCCCCCAAGGCCTTCTTCTGCCAGGCAGGTGCTATGCCACTGGGCTATATCCCTGGCCCCCAGGCCTTCTTCTGGAATCTAGGTGGAAGCCTTCCTGACCTCACAACTCTTGCATCCCACAGGCATCTAAAACCACTACCATGTGGATAATGTCAAGTTTGCTGCCAGCTAGAGCAGTTGTCAGACTTTCTCCTCTCTTAGCTGTAGGGGTCAAGTGCCTGTGAGCCAAATCCTGAGGAACAACTTCCCTGGGCCACCATCATTCTGGAACATGGTGCTCTGGGACTCTTCTCAAAGCAAAGTCACCTTTCCAACTCTGAGGCTATAAAAGGTTTGAGTCCTGCAGTCTGTTGTGGTGCCCTCAGGCCATCTTTTTTGTTGTCTTCTGAAATACTTGGCTTTTTCTTTCTAGTCTTTTCAATAACCAATTTCTCCTCTCTTCCATCTTTGCAAGCCCCAACTTTATTGGAGCTTCCCTTCTGGCCAAACTCAAAAGGTTTTAAATCATTCTGCTTGGCTCTTTGCTCTTGATTCTCAATATAAATCTGGTTTAAAGCCTCCAACAGTAGCCATGGCACTGCCCGAAATTAGACTGTCTTAAAATTTCTTCTGCTATGATTAATTAGTCTGCCACCCTTAATCTCAGTCTAGGGCAAAGTCTATGGACACTCTGCCCGACAAACATTCTGTTATGCCATAACCCACATTGCCTGGAGTTCGACAGCCAGTGCAGTCCTTTCTGGCACAAACCTTCTCCTGAGCCTGGTCTTTACTGGCACTACTTCTGTCAGCATTCTGGTCTTCTGGGCTCTGCCCAGAATCTCCCATCAGGTACAGCCTAAGTCATTCCAGCTCTACTTTTGCAGCCAGCATTTCCAAACCTAACTCTTCCTCTTCCCATAAGCCAGCTCCAAAGGCTCCTAAACCACATGGTCAGGTACAGTCACAGCAAGAACCCTACTTCTCTAGAATCAAATTCTTGCTTTTTTCTCACTGCTGACACAAACTACCCAACACTCAAAATTAAAGGGGGAAAAGTTTATTTAGCTCAGTTTGTAGAGGTTTCAGGCCATGAGCAGCTGGTTCCAAGGCAGGGTGGCGTGGCAGAGGGGCATCGAAGAGGAGGAGCGGTTTACAGCAGGCAGAAGGTAACAGAGCAAGCAAAGAAGCAAGCAAGGAAGCAGGCAAGGGGAAAGACAAGCTTCTTTCTGTGCCTTACACTGCAGCCAGGCTGCCAGGATTAGGGTGGTGGCAGTGGTGCCAAACCTATCAGTGGACTATTTAGTAATTGCTCATCTTTAATCCTAGCATTGCATCATGAATCAGTCACACACTCTAGATTCAGCCACCTCTGAAAAAGACCCACCTATGATCGCAAAAGGCTATGGCGGGGCGGCTACCTAAATACAAACCATCACACTTTGTTTTTTTAAGCCTTGCGAACATAGTCTGGAATAAAATAAACAATAACAAAAAAAGAAATGTATTACCACACCTACCCAATTTCATACGGCCTTAAAGATATACTTATCTCATTATTAATGTTTTCTTGAGTACTATACAGCTTGTTTTTTTTTTTTTCCAAAAAACATGGAAATTAATTTTACACAAGAGCTGGCAGTCGACAATGAGATGACCACGAATTGTGCAATCCCCAGGTTCTCCCAATAGCCTTCCATGCCTAACAACTTCGACAGGCGCGGATTCCTAATAACTGCATTTCCTTTACGTCTTTGGTCAGCTGCTTAACTGGTTTGGTTTTATCACTGGCCATTTTTCTTACACCTTATCTCTGCAAAACCATCCCTTACAGTAAAACAGTGTTGAAAGAGTTCCCACAAACGCTGAAGGGTGACTAACAGTCACAAAGCGATGTCCTAAGTGTCCTGGGACCTCTGCGAAAGCGGCTTCCAAGTCTCAGGTGCCCTTCGATTTCTTTTTCCGGCTGCTTCCGCGTTTCACTGTGCGCTGCAGCGTTCTCTTGCAAGCTTGCATTTCCCCTCTAATGACCAACTAGGTCTGCGCAAGCCTGTCCTCGCCCTCTCACCTGACCTCCTTGCCACCCACCTGATCGCCGACTCAGTGGGCCAGAGGACTGCCGGCCTCCGCGGCAGTCACAGCGAGGGCGAAAGCTACGGCATCGGCATTGGAGTCCATCTCTGGGGGATTTGCATCAAAGGCTGCTTCCCTCGCCCTGCAGCCTTCCACAAACAGCCTGCGGCGTTCCTCGATGTCTCGGAGTACCCTGACTGGGATCATGGGGGCATTATTCAGGTACTGGTGGAATAACCGCTGGTGGTGAACGCTTATGAGGTCCAGCTGCCCCTGGAGGCCGGGCACTGACCTCACCCCGGGGACGTGGCAGGGGTTCGGCCTGGGAGCTGGGTCCCGCACCCTCGCCATGGGGCGGGCAGTTTCCAGCACGGGGCCTTCTTGGGCCTCCCGCGCCCGCCTCCTGCCTCCCACTCCCGTCTGCAAGACGTCGCTGTAGCCATTCGTTGCGCTCAATTCTGGGGCACCGCTCTCTCCGCGGAGCTGGGACATGTCGGAGGCTGCTAACACTCCGCCGCTGCCTGAACTGTTCCGACAAAAACAATCCGGAACGTGCGTTTCCTGGATGTGCGCGTGCGTGGATTTTGGCGCGTGCGTAAATGTTGTGAGCGCGGAAAACATCTCCGACCCGCGTAGGCACTGTGTGCAATCCTGGAGCGTCCCCCAGCGGTCCTGGGTACCATCGTGGCTCTACTCATCTTGAGGGTCTGAGCCGGTTCACCGGTTCAGGTGGGAGCTGGGAGCGGCGGTGCACATCTGTAATCCCAGCGCTCTGAGAGGCCGACAAAGGACAATCCAAAGTTGGAGCCAAGCCTGGGCAATTTAACGATTTAGAGAGATCTTGTCCCAAAGATATACAAGGAAAGGGCTGGAGATGTAGCTCAGTGGGAAGGCTCCGGATTCCGTCCCCAGTATCCTCCCCAACACCTCAAAACTCACGCGGAACTCCTTATACCTCGTTGTTCAGCTCCCATCTTAGTGGAACTCTGCAGGTCTTTTTTTATTTTTGAGACAGGGTCTCACTATAAAGTTCGTGCTGGCCTTGAGCTCACTTTGTAGCCCAGGCTGGCCTCAAACTCCCAACGATCCTTCTACCTCAGCCTCCTGAGTGCTGAGATTACAGGCGTGCACCCCCCGCCCCCCCCCCGGCAACTCTGCAGATTTTAGATTTGTAAACTTGAAAGAATACTGTTGCTTTTGGAAAATTTATGTCTTCTTTCTCTACTAGCATTTCTGAGGATTGCGCCTCCTCCTCCCTCATAGGCACCTCATCTTCACCTACTCTTTAAAAAATGCCCCACTAGGTTCACTGTTAGGCTGATGCTCTGTCAGTCAGACTTTAAAAGACGGCCCCCCTCTGCCTCCTGGCATTGAACCTTGTGTGTAATTCCCTCCCCTCGAGTGTGTTTTGGTAGTTTCCAGCTGCCTCCGCCTCTCCACAAGGCTGTGAGCAGCCTGCCCAGGTGACCAGGCGCACCAATATAATAAGGTGGGCCGGTCACATGTTCCTCTTCCTGTTCTCCCCTGGATGTGACCAACAGCAGTCCAAGTCACCAGTGAAATCTCTTGCATTTTCTTGGGTGTTTGCCTCGCCTGACTCCAGAGGAGCCCCTTGCCCACAGGTCTTCACTCTCTCTGCTGCCCGCGGCTTGGTGGAGCCGGCTGTCTCGGCCCTCCTCCTGTCTGACCTCCTTAATACGCAGTGACTCTTGTCTTTTAGGGTCCGTGAATGTAAGGAGCTTTGCTTTCCCGGGCCTCTCCTGTGCTCTTTTGGTTTCACCCACCTATGACCCAGAAACAGAGCCGAGCGTGTGAGACCTATGATTTGCTCCTAACTCACTGAATATAGAGGTGATGTCAAATGTCACTCTTGTCACTACATCATAGCAGATGGCCTTTGTCTGTCTGTTTGTTTTGAGACGGGGCCTCACTGTATAGCTCAGGTTTCTCTATGTGTCCCAGGCTGGTCCAAGCTCATGGCGATCCTCTTGCCTCGGAGTGCAGGGACTACAGGCATGCCACCATCATGCTGGGCCCGTCATAGCAGGGGGCACTTGAGCCTCTTCCTCAGTGGCTTGGAGGAAGATGCCATGTCCAGTAGAGACACCACATCTGGGACGACAGCTGTAGTTGGAGTTGCACCTGATTTGGTTTACTATTATTTGCCATCCTTCAAGATGGTCCATCTGGCTTCTACACCGGTCTATTGGCTAAGTTAAATGGGGACTGGATCGGAACCACACCTGGGCTTTTCCTTCTTCTTCTTCTTGATCTTCTCCGCCTCCTCCTTCTTCTTTTCAGTACTAAGGATCAAACCCAGGAGCTGTCTACCACTGAGCTCCGTCCTCATTCTTTTGTATTTTTTATGTTGAGGCAGGATCTCACTAAGTTGCCCAGGCTGGCCTTGAACCTGTGGTCCTCTTGCCTCAGTCTCTGGAATACTTGGGATTACAGACTTGCACCACTATGCCCAGCATCTTTCAAGTCTTTCAATCATGGAAATTCCTCTGGAGATGTGGTTTGGCCTCAGATCACCACACTGGATGGGACTAAAGTTCCAGGGGTTCCAGTTAGCTCCTCCCGCTCTGAGCTTCGCCGTGTGGGTCACCAAACTGATGCAGGGAATCTTCCAGCTGCCAAGTATTTATGTCCTGATCTATGTACTTAGGAACTGGGAACCACAGCCATAACTGGTCAGCTGGTCCTATTCTGAGTTGAACCTTTGCTAAGGCTCCATCTGTTACCTAACTACCATAGCCCCCACTTTGGTCCCTCCAGAAGGGCAACTGAGAGCCAAAGTCTAGAATCCTCAAAAGACCTAGGTTCTCCTTCTTCCCAAATGCACTGTCACAGTAGCACATGGTCCCCGATCCCATTGGGAAGAGTTTAGAGGAAGATTTATGGTAGTGGCAACAGTGTGGGATTTTTCCCGAAGGGGACCTGACCTCCTAATCAGTCAAGGCATTCTGGATCTGCCAACTGACTTAGGTTTGGAAACACAGTAAGAGGCTATGACTTTCCCCTGTGGAGGACACCCAGCTAGTATTCGCTGCAGAATGATTGCTCGCTAGTGGGGCAAACTCCTCATGTCTTTGAGGTCACAGAAGTGATCTGTGCTGTGAGTGTACAGTCAGAGAAATTGAGTCACAGTTTGCTTTTCCAACAGAATTTCCCTAAGAATCATTAGTAAATATCTTAGTCACTTTTCTTACCACTGAGACACAATACTCAACACCTGCAAGTTGAAGAAAGGTTTATTTTAGCTCAGTTTATAGAGATTTCAGTCCATCGTTGGCTGGCTCCAAGGCATGGCAGTGGGACCGAGAGGCATGGCAGAGGAGAAAGCCCACAGCATGGCGGTGAGGAAGCAGCAAGTCTTTCTTCTACTCTCCGTTTTATTCCATAGAGGCTACAAGCTTATTGTTGGTGCCACCCACACCCAGGGTGGGTGTTCCCTCTTTAGTAAACCCACCAGCCACAAATGTGTTAAACCAACCAGTGGACTAATCCAGTATGACACACCCAGGATCCAGCATTATGTACCCATGATCCGGCCATGCCCCAAAGACCCAACTATAAGCCATGAGGCTTTGGTGTGTGGGAGAATCTACAGTAGATACAAACCATAACACTAATTGTAATTTTTTCCATTTTTTGAGCACTCATTAATTACCAGGCACTATGCTGCACACGTTTTAGCTCACGTTATGGAGTGAATTGTGTTCCCCTTCACTCAAATTCCTATGACTTGTGATATGATTGTACTTGGAGATAACACCTTTATGGAGGTAAAATTAAATGAGATCATAAGGTGAGGTAATGGGCTCATTCCCCTGCCCTTCTTCCCCAGGACGAAGAGGTCATGTGAGTGCAGTGCGATGAGACCCGTCTACAAGCCAGAAGTGAGCCCTCATGACAAAGTGGGTTGACTGGTGTCTTGATCTTGAACTTCCCAGCTTCCTGAACTGAAATAAGCTTCTCTTGTCTAAGCCACCCAGTCTGGTATTTTGTTATGGCAGCCCAAACTGAGGAATGCAGCTGTCAGTCTTAATATATTGTCTTGTGGGGCTGGGGATATAGCTCAGTGGAATAAGCGCTTGCCTAGCAAGTGCAGAGTCCTGAGTTCGATCCCCAGTACTGCAAAAAAAAAAAAAAAAAATATATATAGTCTTGTGTCTGGATCCTCTCTTTCACTCATGGGCTAGATGCACAGTTCTAGATTTGGGTCTAGTTCTAGAATGGGCCCCTGTTTGGGTGCCATTAGGCAAGCTTGAGGCTGATAATCAGGCTTTTTAAAAAGTCTGAGAATGGGAAGTTTTAAAACATTTTTTAAAATTTGAGGACAGGAAAAGAGAATCAGAAGTAGTGTGAAGGCCAGGGGTGTAGCTCAGCAGTAGAGAGCTTGCCTAGCAAATGTGAGGCCATGAGTTTCATCACCAGCTCTGGAAAGTGAGAGGTAGAGAGCGAGGGAGAAAAGGAGGGAGGGAGAGGGAGAGAGAGAGAGAGAGAGAGAGAGAGAGAGAGAGAGAGAGATGAAAGAGAAAGGGAGAGATATAGATGGGTGGGGACAGTAGATTCATAGGCAGGGAAGTTTCTTTTATCTTAACTGTGGGGAATTATGGGAATGTGTAACATTGTGATTCTTTTTATCTCCCCACTCCAAGTTCTGTATTTACTTCTTATTTTCCGCTAGGTATAAAAATGCATGCTGCAGCTGGGTGATCCTAGCACTTGGGAGGTTGAGGCAGGAAGACTGAAGCGAGTTCAAGGCCAGCCTGAAGTACAAGAAAGACCCTGTCTCAAAAGATCAGCCAACCAAACAAAGCATGCTGCAAGCTAAAAAAAGAAAAAAACATACAAAAGAATAAAAAGGAAATATTAAATGTCAGGCAGTCCCACCATTGCCACGTCATTTCAAGGATCGCTCTCTCTCATCGCTGGGGAGGGATATAGACTTGGTCATTCCATTTTTCTTTTGAGGCCTGGCCTTCAACAGATGCACCTCCAGCGACAGTTGTTTTGTGTTTTGGAACGGGGAATCAAACTCAGGACCTCGCACATCCTGGAAACCAGGAACAAGAGACCAGATACATTCCATAACACCACATCACCACACAGGCGCCATGCCACTGGCCATATCCCCGGCCCTTCAGCCACCACGGTAATGTGTGGTCATCTTCTGCCCTGACTCCCTCAAGGGCTGACCCTTGTCTGACTGCCTGGACTATTTCTACCTAGCTTAGCTACAACACTGGTACCTTTCCTGGGATTCTATACCTTACTTACAATCAGCTGAGGACTTTTTGCGCAGGCTGATTTCCCCAAATGTGTGTTTTATGATCATCTTATGCTCAGTGAATACTTTCAAGTTCAGAAAGTGACCCCGCATACGTAGGAGTAAAACCCTATGAGGACAGGAAAGAAGGCAGCCACTTATAAGCCAGGAAGAAAGCCCTCACCCACACCAACCCTGACAACAGCTTGTTCTTAGGCTTCTGGGCCCCAGAACTATGAGGAAATACATTTGTTGTTTAAACCATGCAGACTGTGAAATTTCATTATGGCAGCCCTGGCAGACTAATGTGGTATCTCCATTTTTATTGTTCCCATCAAAACATGACTTAGACAACCTTAGTTTGCTGCTTCGGCCACTGCTGCCTGTCAGCATCTGGGAATGCAAGTGTGCAGTTCCTTCAAGGTAGTTGTCAGCGGGGCTGAAAGCCTGGGAGTCTAATGTCTCTGTTCTGGTCCCTTGGATGCCTAGGGAATCACAAGTATGTAACAAAGTTCTTGGATTTAGGTCAGAACAAAATAAGGAGGAACTTTAAATATGAAGAACTTGCAAATATGCTCGAGGGATACATAATAATCATTACTTATCTAAAACCCTGTCTTCCAAGGTCAGAAAGAACACTCCGGAAAGCTCACCAGCTTGTCTGGAAGAGGAATCTGTAAGGAGCAAGTACATAAAACCTATGCTAGGAAAAGTGAACTCAAATTCTCAGTGCAAGTAATGCTGACAGTAGAGGTGTAAAACAACCACCTGGAGAATTTTGGATATATATTGCTCCCAAGTGTGGATGACAGCTCTTTCTGTCTATGGGCAAACATTCAAGATCACCCAAGGACAGTCTGTCTGGGGTGATGTGGTGTTATGGAGCGTGTCTGGTCTCTTGTTCCTGGTTCCCAGCACAGAGTTTAAAAACCAAAAACCCAACCCAAACCTTGTGATTTTCTAAGTAGGGGCTTTGTTATACTAAGGAGACAGCTTACAGTGGGCCCCTCCTTGGCTTCCAGATGGGGTGAGCTTCAAAATCGCCAGCAAGACCAACACTGTGATCAGAAGTTTGAAAATTCAGAGGCTTCTGTGGGGGTGAGGGCATGGAGGATGGAAACTGCATTGAATTTCTCACCCAGTGATTTGTGAATCACACCTAACCGGGAGCCCCTGTGAAAGCTTGGGACGCTGAGGTTTCACTGGTGGGCAGGGAAGGTGACTGTGGTGGATCAACTAAATGCCAGCTACACTGAATCAGCGTGGTGCTGCATGTGGAAGGCCCACCTGAGGACTGCTGCTAACAGCATGGAAAGAGAACTGGAGGGGAAGGTGGTGCTGTTGATTCTCCTGGAGAAGTTGTCACGCTGGCTTTCCTGATACAAGCTCGGCTGTTCTCATCACTGGAGGAGCTCGAGTCCTCGCTGTCACTGAGGATGCCTGCGGTTATTTTCAGGGGAGCGCTGGTCCTTACCTTGAGCATTGCTTCCTGGTTCCAGTGCAGATCTCTTCATCACGCTGGCGCAGACTTCCTAGCTTCCACCACTGACCTTTGGGCCTTCCCAGTGCAGATTCCTGGGACAGACTTGCATGAGACATTGTCGTGGGCTCTAGGCCTCCAACTGGACTCACAGGACATTGTCATGGGCTCTAGGTCTTCAGCTGGTCTCGGACAAGACATTGCTGTGGGATCCCAGCCCTCAGCTGGATTCTCTGGGTCTGTAGTGTGTGGACAGATCTATTGCACTCTTCTGCATTTGACTTTTTGGGTGAATGTTATCATCTTACATATGAAGTATCCTGTATTAAATCTTTTCCCTTGTAAGCCCTGACTACAACAGTGACACACGCAGACTCCACAGAGGCTGGACATGGCAGCTCTGTGTCTGGGATCCTTGCTGACCTTGCCTTTGCTCTCTTAATTAGGCTGCTCCCAAGTTGTATCCCCTGCCCGATAAACCTAGGCCTTCCTGCATGCTAGGCAAGGTCTCTACATCCCCAGCCCTTTCAAAACTTTATTTTGAGGCAAGGTCTCACTAGGTTGCCCAGGATGGCGTCAAAGTTGCAATCTTGCTTCAGTTTCCAGAGTAGCTAGTCTTACAGGCATGTATTACCACATCCAGTTGAACTGTATTTTATATAATAAACTTGTAAATACATATAAAGTAGTGGTGGTGAACCCATGGCATGCGTGCTGCTTGTATCATTGAAAGCTCTAAAAGGTTTGCCATCATTGTTCTAGAGAATTGCAAAACCTCACCTGTAGGTGGTGAGAATCCCCGAATTTAGAGCTGGTCAAACAAGTGTGGGTAAGACCCTGGGAAAGGCAGCTGGCACGTGGAGTGACAGCAGTCAGAAGATGAGCCCTTAAATTTGTGGAGTCTGCAGTTACCTACACATAGTGTCAGAATTGAATTAAAATACATCTCCATGTGAGGGTAGGAAGGGAACAGATGGAGGTAACCTGAACCATCAAAACCAGTAACTAGGTAAAGATAATGACATTTGAGAATATTTTGTTTTTATGAGACAGGGTCTCACTATGACATTGAGGCTGGCTGGACTCACTATGTGGCTGAGGCTGGCCTTAAACTCTCGGCGATTCTTCTGCCTCAGCCTCCCAGGTGCTGGGATTATAGGCATGCACCACCATGTCTAGCTCAGGGACAAAGTGCCAGCCCACTTTAAATGCAGCGTCAAATCATATTAAAATTGGCCTGAGAAAGTCCTCATGTAATGCACTGCAATCTAACTCAGTAGGTAAACAAACTGCAAACCTATCTTAGGAATTTAGCTTGGTCACAAGCAGTTTAGCCTTGGCCACTCAGAGCAGCTGAAGTTCAGCCAATCACAGGCAGCCAACTGTTCAAACCAGGCTGAATCACTGAAAACAAAACAAAACAAGGAAATGCAACTATTTATCTTCTGGTTCTCATAGGCCACTTCTTTTTAGTCTCTTAAATATCACCCCTCCACCTGCTTCTTTGGAATCTTTTTGAACTGGTTCTGAAGCTGGGTGTGGTGGCCCACATCTGTAATCCCAGCACTCAGGAGGCTGAGGGAGGAGGACTGCTGTGAGTTCAGGCCAGCCTGGGCTACAGAGTGAATTCAAGGCCAGCCTGAACTGCATAGCAAGACTCTTATCTATCTCAAACAAACAAAAAACCCAACCAAACAAGAACCGAAACAAACTGATTCTGAGTGTTGCCTGATTTATAAGTCATTCTTTGTTCAGTGAATTCTATTAAATTTGTCTAAAGACTTTATTTATTTAGTTTCAGTAGCGAGTTGGTTAAAACTTCATAGAGGAAGTAGAGTCATCTGTGGAAAAGAGACTCCCTCCTGAGACAAATACACTGACCAGTCAACTTTCACTACTGTAAAAGGACCAAAATGAACACAGCCTCTGGTTTTCCCCTTGCCTTCCATCTTTCCTCCCTCTTCTTCCTTCCCCTGGACTTTTTCTTCGTCCCAGCTTTGACCACGATGTAACCATTTCCCTCGCTGGACTGTGAGACCCATGAGGGCAGGCATCCTAGTTACTGTCCCACACTAGCTTCCAGCAGTAGAGACCTGATATGGAGCAGTGTAGGAAATATTTATTTCTTGTTTTATTTTAGTTGAGATAGGGTCCTATTATGGAGTCCAGGCTGGCCTCAAACTTGCTATGCAGCTCAGGGTGGTCTTGAATTCAGTCTTCTTTTAGCCTCCTGCAGGTTGGGGTTACAGTCATGCACACCATTCCTGGCTACAGGAAATATTTGTGGAATGAATGGAGACATAAATTTGTTTTGCTAAACTATGTCCCAAATTCATTTGTTTCAGCAACATGGAAAGACTATCTAGGTTGGGGGATGGTTTTCTAGTCTTACTTCCATACCCTGCATGTTTTTCTATGGTCTCCCTTAGTAGACTATGAGCTCTGTGAAGACAAGGATGAGATTCTACCCTCTGTCCGGCATCTGGACAGAAACTGGTGCAGTGCCATCCTAAATGAGTGTATGCTAAAAACAGAAGGAATGTGAGTTGAGTCAGGGGTCTCCCCTTGGCTCCTAGAGCTCAATGTGCTTATGGACTACTTTGGCTCGCCTTTGCCTTATTAACTGCTTGCTCTGTAACTCCTGCTCAGTGTGTCAGAATGGGAGGCTTCCGAGGTAACACACAGAATGGGTGCATCCTGGCTGGCAGCACAAGAACTGGTACAGACATTAGCAAGAGAGTTTTTCCCTCCCAGACAGGGACATCCTCTGGGCAGGCAGCTGGGACTCACATGCATATCTGGAACTCTCAGGGCACCTCCGTGATAACATCTCTCTGTCCCTCACAGCCCCACAAGCAAGGCTAGCTTTGCGGTTGGAGGATTCCTCTCTTCCACCCAACCAATATTGTCTTACCATTCCTTCACACCCCAGACACAGAGAGGACACACACAGTGAGACGTGCTGACGTATTACGAAGGTGCCTTTGGATCTTTTTTCTTTCATTCACATGGAATCCCACCCCCTCCTCCTCTTCCAGGTAGCCCATGGCTTCAGCAATCCTGCTAGAACTCTGGCTTCCCAAGAGTCTAGGCTAAAGTCTACAGGACATTGCGGGACAACTAGGTGAGGATGCCCTGCAGGCCAAGCATCTAGTGTGGTTTCCAAGTGAACTGGTGCTTAGCTATGTGGTTATCAAGGCCGTCTGTTTTCTCCGTCTTTGCCTAGATTCCCTGATCTGTCGATTGCTTCTATTTTCCTTCAAATTGTCTAATTTATTTATAATGGCTGTATTAAAAACTGTTCTCTGCTAATTATAACACCTGGGTATTGTGGGGTTGGTTTCAATGGACTTTCTTTTTCTCCTGGAGTATGGGACTTTTTTTGTTTGTTTGTTTCTCCACATGTATTTTTCCCTTTTTGAGACAGGGTCTTGCCATGTAGTTCAAAAGTGCAGTGGTCCTCTTGCCTTAGTTTCCTGAGTGCCGGGATTACAGGTCTGCACCACCATGCCTGCCTGGTTCTCCACATGTATATTTTATTTTCTTTTTAAAATTTTTTTTTTTTTTTTGAGAGAGGGTCTTGCTCTGCAATTCAGGCTGGCCCTTGACCTCACTTTGTAGCCCAGGCTAGCCTCAAACTTGCAGCAATCCTCCTGCCTCAGTCTCTTGAGTCCTGAGATTACAAGTATGCACCACCATACCCGGCCACATGTACGTTTTAAAGTGGATATTATATATTATAAAAGATACATTGAAGAGATTCAGGACTTCATTACTTTTCTCTGAAGAGTAATTTTTATTTTAATAGGCAGTTAGTTTGGTTGAACTCACATTACAGACTGTGTCTCTTCTGTAGCCACAGGATTTTAGGAGTAGCTCAAATAATAATTTTTACAGCTCCCAGCTATTGTTTTTTATTTGGGCTCCAAGGCCTTGTCTCTGCAAGTGTACAGTGATTAGCCAAAGATTTGAGTGGAATTCTAAATATAAAATTTGAGACTCAGCCCTTCTGTGCAGGATTTTTACCTAACTTTTTTGTCTTTTTGAGACAGGGTCTTGCTATGCAGTTCAAGTTGGCCTTGAGCTCACTTTGTAGCCTCAAACTTGCAAGGTTCCTCCTGCCTCAGCCTCCCGAGTGCTGGGATCACAGGCGTGCATCACCATGCCTGGCTAACTTCTTAATTATATTGCCATATCCAGACTCTGTTATTTGATAGTCTGAGCCACCCAGTGAGTTCAAGGACAGCCAGGACTACACAGCCATAACCTTTTAGAAACAAACACGCCAACCTAAAACAAAGTAATTAAATAAAGGCAGGAAAGAAAGAAAAAGAAAACACGGAAAACATAACAATAAAAGATTTAAATCCAACCATGTTCGTATTTATGCTAAATGTATGTAAACTGAACAGTCCAACTACAAGTCAGTAATTTGCAGATAAAAAGCAAAGCCTGTCTACACACTATCAAGAAGAGAGGCATTGTAGCAGCAGTCTAATATCAAACCTAGGCCACTGGTTTAGAATGTTGAGACATCTGGTCCCGTATAAAACGCTTGGCCAAGGCCTCTCGGGTGCCCTTACTGCTCTTGCCTAGCACTTTTATCCCACTTCTGTAACCTATTTAGTTTTCCATTTTCTTGGATGGCTATTTCTCTCCTTTAAAGCGGCGAAAAGGTTTACTCGGAATTTAAAAAAGTAAGAGTGAAGAACAAGGGAGAAACTGGCTCTGCAGAGTGACCTTGAGCTGAATAAAAGAAGAAAAAGACAGGCGCACAGCCCGTGGGAAGCAGGGCAGGGCAGGCGCGGTGGGGAAGCCGTGGCAGCAAGCTCTTCTTGGTGTCCGTCCTCTGATCCAAATTCCGGGCAACCCAGGAGGACTCCAGCTCACTTTTCCAAGTGCTGGTAGCTTCTTCACTGTTCCTCAAATTTCTCGGAAAACTCCTGTGTGAAGCAGTGATTAACTTGCCTGGAATTCATATGATTTATGGACTATAAATACATACATAGAATAACAGTAATGCACATAATTGTAAAGTACATCTTATAAATTACATATATATAATACATAACTTATTTCTCATAACTGAGTAGAAGCTAAGTTCTGCAAGGGCAGGGAATAACAAAAGTACACTCTTTTACAGGGATATTATCTACTATTTGAAGGCTGAGCTTTTCTTCTAACAATACTTTTTTTTTGTCTTTCCGAGACAGGGTCTCGCTATGCAGTTCACACTGGCCTTGAGCTCACTTTGTAGTCCAGGCTGGCCTTGATCTTGCAGCAATCCTCCTACCTCAGCCTCCTGAGTAGGATTGGAGGATCCTGAGTGCTGGGATCACAGGCGTGCACCACCATGCTTGGTTCTAACACACTTCCGACAGGAAATGTATGTGCAGCCAGGCATGGTGATGCACGCCTAAATTTTAGCACTGTAGGAGACAGACAGGAGGAATGCAAGTGTGAGCCCAGCTTGGGCAACTTCAGAGACAGCTTGCCTCAGAATAACAAGGCTTTGAGGTTGAAGCTCAGTATGAATGCCCTGGGTTCAATCCCCAGTACCATTTTTTTTTCTTCAATCTGCAGTACAAATAATTCTAGGAAATGTTCTACAATTCAGTTCCAATACTACCTGGAATTAGTTCAGACTACCCAGCTCCCACAAGACTGCCCCCACTTCAGATGCAAGTCTCCACTGGGGTGTCCAGGGTACCCACCCTTCTGCAGAGCCAGCTACAAATTTGGGGTTTCCCATTATCATCCTCAGGTTCAACAATTTGCTAGAATAACTCACAGAACTGAGGAAAGTGCTTTACTAACTTCTTTTGTTTTTTGAGCCAGGGTCTCATTATGTAGTTCAAGCTGGCCCTGAACTCACCAGTAGCTCAGGCTGGCCTTGAACTCCTGTTCATCCTACCTCAGCCTCCTGAATGCTGGGATTATAGGCCCAGTGCTTTACTTACAATAGGTTGTATATCCTTTATCTCAAATGGTTGGGACCAGAAGTGTTTTGGATTTTTCAGATCTTGGAGTATCTGCATATGCATGATATCTTGCAAATAGATCTAAGTATAAACATGACATTCATGTTTCACACAGATCTTACACAGAGTGTGAAGTAATTTTATATATTTTTGAGTGCACCTGCCTTTTGACTGCCACCCATCATTTAAGGTTGGGTGGAAATTTTCTACTTGTGGTATCATGTTGCCACTTAGAAGTTTTAGATTTTGGAGCACTCTGGGGATGTGCTACGGTTTGGATTTGGTTGTCACCCAAGGAACTCTATGTTCAAGGCTGGTCTTCAGTGTGACAGAGCTGAGCTGGTGGGACGTCTAAGAAGTTGGGCATAGGTCTCTAGGTCAGTAGGGGACTAGTGGCCCTCTTGCACCTTGACTGGTGATGAGATGGCTTCCTCCCACACTCTCATGCCACTGTCACCCACCTGATGTGACACTGTCAAGAGGCCCTTCTTCAGGGATAAGACAGTGCCAGCACCATGCCCTCAAACCTCCAAAACTGGGAGCTAGGTAAACCTTTAACCTACCTCAGGTATTTCACTATAGCAATGAAAATGGACTATGATAGGACATATTTATATAAAGCTGTATTACCAATTTATATAAAGGATATAATTCTGGAACAGCTCAGTGGAAGAGATACAGAATAAAGTATAGGGTTCAGAAGATGCACAGAGCTTCCACGGCCTCTCTGACAGCTGCCCTCCCAGCACCTCTGTGTGTTCACCAACCTGGAAGCCTATGGAATCCTGCCATTGAGGGTTTTATAAAGGTTAATTACGTGGGCATGATTAAATCATTACCACTGGTGATTAACTCAATCTCCAGTCTCTTCTCTCCAGGAAGGTCAACCAGGTAGCCATCTTAAAAAAATGGATCCATATATATATATATATTTTTTTTTTTCCGGGACCGGGGATCGAACTCAGGGCCCTAGTGCTCAGCGGCAAGCACTTAGCCCACTGAGCTGTACCTCCAGCCCTGGATCCATATATTAATCCTTAGAATAAATTCCAAATGTCTCAAAAAGTCAAATATGCGCAATGACATCACCTGTGTGCACACACCCACCCAGCCACTGCCAGGAAACCCTGGAGTGAAAAATCGTGCAGGTTTAAGGGAAAACCGTAAACAAAAACCTCCACGCCCAAAAGACTTTCACAAAAGTCAAAGAGAGATGACAAAGTAGAAAATAATATTTTTAACTTGTATCACAAGATATCACCATACCTCCTATCACTAGTACATAATGAACTACTAGAGTCAATAAAGAAACAACAAAACTATTTAGAAAAATGGATAAAAAATATGAACAGACAGTTCACAGAAAAGGGTAAACAACTCTTAAATTTAACATCACTTAGAAAAGAAAAACAAATTAAAGATATTC
Source organism: Dinomys branickii (assembly GCA_004027595.1). Lineage (NCBI taxonomy): Eukaryota > Metazoa > Chordata > Mammalia > Rodentia > Dinomyidae > Dinomys > Dinomys branickii. The sequence continues at coordinate 6,338 of PVLD010017817.1, read as the reverse complement.
CACTGTTTCTTCAATGATCAAATTGGTGAGAATCATATACTGATAGTTTAGTGCTGGCTAAACAGCGAGGACATGACCATTTTATTAATTGCTTGTGGGTGTGTAAAGTGATAGAAGGCAACTGAGCAATATCTACAGAGTTTCAAATGAATTTTTTTGGTCCAGAATTCTCATTTCTGTAGATTCATCCTACATGTAATACATTTAATGAAGAATCTAAGCTACTCATTGTAAAATGCGTAAGTTTTATGAAAACCTCAGGAAAAATACTGCATTACACCATCAAATGTAAGTAATACCCCCATTGGAGATTTTCAAGTATGAGAAGTGCATTTAGAATCGAAGCATACTGTATCTGCACACATGCCCCACGATATGCATAGAAGAGAAACTATCATAGTCATTATTATTATTATTTTTTGTCAATAGCAAATGGCAGAAAGCAACTAAATGTCCATCAGTATATTTCTGGTTAGTAACAACATATCAACAGAATGGAAATAAAAGCAGCTCTAAAAAGGAATAGGAAGTATAGTGACTTAGAAGGATCTCAATGCAAAACACTATGCCAACTTTTATGAAGAAACTTGAAACAGTAAATTTACGTTTGCTTGTGTATACAGGATGAGAGTGGGACGGAAAGGAGCTCTGGGTACTGACAGAGGCTGTGTTAGCACTGGGGGAAGGGGAACGAGGATGGAGGACATTTCACTGTGTATTTTATACCCTTGGGGCTCGTGAACAGACGACTTAACTGAATGAAAGGAACGTCCAGAAATTTCGTATTTTTGAAAACACACTTTATCATGGCACAGACACAGTGTTTACGTTGCTTGCCATTCTGACGTGCCGCAGAAAACAAAATCAGCCCAACAACAAAAAATTTTGATGGTTATGACACGAGAAAAGCACATAGTCTGACAATGTCAAATTTTTCCCACAGCCTTTCAGTCCTGAAAACAGCTGTAATCCTTTATTTTCATAATCACTACCTGACAATTCCTTTTTTGTCACAGGCTTTAATACTGGCAAGTTTTCTTCGTCAAGTCTCAGTTTCATAAAACCAACCCTTTCCCCTCTAATGCAGCCACGTTGAGAGGCATTTTCTGTAATGCAAGGGAAAGAATCTGGATCCATCACAAACCTAAGAACGTCACAGAGGTCTGAGAAAGGCTGTCGACATTTTAAATATTTTCTGGTGCTTTCTCATGGTAATTCTTCCTTTTCGTTTCCACTGTGTCCTGTCTTATTCCTGATAACACTCAGACTGTTCAAAATCAAGTTGCAGGAATGGTCTGATGTGAACGCGGAGGGTGTCTTGGAGTTGTTGCGTCGCTTTTTTTATTCTCTGTTAATAAACCTATCACAACCAAGTTCTTCTATCAGAGGATTGATAACTTCGGATGCAGTCAGAGCTATGGTGAATGTTAAAATGTCAAAATCCACCCGCTGAGGATTACGCATGTACTCGGCATCGAACGCCGCTTCCCTGGCTCTGCAGGCTTCTACAAACCGCCTGCGGCGCTCTTCAAGCTCCTGTATTCTGCCCGGGGCTATCGGGTAATTTTCCAGATACTGGCGCAGAAACTGCTGGTAATTAATTCCTAAAACGCTAAGTGGGTGACGAAGGCGGAGATAGGGCAACGCAGCCAGGCTCCCGGCGTTGCCAGCTCTGGACCTGGGCCTGTTCTCAGGACCCTCTTCCTCCAGGGGCTCCCCCAGCAAGCGGGCGACCTCTGCCACCCGGACTTCCCTGGACGCCGCCCCCATCTGGCCTTCCCGGGCCGCCGGTCCTTCCCGGGCCGCTGCCGCCTGGGCTCCCCGGGCCGCCGCCGCCTGGGCTCCCCGGGCCGCTGCCGCCTGGGCTCCCCGGGCCGCCGCAGCCGGGGTCCCTCTGGCCGTAGCCGCCGGGGTCCCTCTGGCCGTCGGCGGGGCTCCCCTGGCCGAAGCCACCGGGCCTCCCCGGGCCGCTGCCAACGGGCCTCCCCTGGCCAGCATCGGGCCTCTCCGGGCTGCCGCCGCCACCGGGCCTCCCCGGACCTCCTCGGGCCGCATCTGGGCCGGGCCGCGCCTCCCGCCGCCTACCTCCGCCGGAGGGAAGCCGTCTTCGCCATCCGTGGTGACCGTCTCCAAGACAATGATCTCTGTGGGGAGCTGGGACATCTCGGGCCGCAGGGTCTGTTCGGCCGCTACCACAAATCTCAAACAACGGGACAGCGCGATCAAGGATGTGCACACAGCTGCATACACGCGAGCGCAATGCGCACCTGTGACTGCTCCGAGCACAGGCGATGCGCAAGCGTACAGTCCGCCTCGAGACCTGCGCATGCGTAGTACCTGGGCGCCCTCGCGCCTCCAGATGCCGCCTAGTGGTCAGAAGTGCCAACGCAGGTGAAACCGCGGACCGACGAAGGGCGGGGCCGTGATTTACGTTTCTCACAGTTTAATGTTTCTAACTAAATTTTTACAAGATGACTTCGTGTAGGAATCCTCCGGGTCCCGTCCTCGGATTCTTATAAATTCTCTGTTCCCCAGTGGTTATAATGTCACTTCTATTATGTACCAGAATATTCTAGATTCGTGGTCTTTTTAAGGGTCCTTATTTCCCCAGCCATCGGTCATTTATCTTCAATCATATCAATTATTAAACCGTTATAATAGCACCACCCTTTTATAATTTTTAAATTTCCTTGGCTGCTCTCGGACGTTAGTGTTTTTCAAAATCTTATCTGTGCAATATAGCACAAGTGCGGAAAAGTGAACAATATTTAACTGGTTAGAGCGGAATGATTTATCACTAAGCAGACATCCACTTAACTACCACTCACGCCAAGAAACTTAATATTTTCAGTATTCTATAATCCTCCCTTCTTTCTTATTACTAGCCTGTCCCTCCTACCTAGAGGGGACTGCTATCTTATATTTACGATAATAATGTCTTTGCTTTCCTTTCTGTTCTGCCACCTAAGGATGCATTTCTAACACTGCAGTTTGGTTTTTACCTATTGTTTGAACTTTAGATAGTCTCTGTTTTCTTTTACATAGATTTATTTTATGAGATTCATCCATGTTTGTCATTGTGGTTATAAATAGTCCATTTTTTGTTAGTTACATACTCGTCACTATTCTTTTCATGGGTCCCATCATATTGCAAATACATCTTAAATAGTGGCCCTCCGGATACTTTCTGCTTATTGAAATGAATGTGAAAAACATCACATAAAGAAATTCCACCTTTGGTTTTGTTGGTGGGACAGTGCAATGGTTTATAATAACATCATTGACTCATTGTACCCTTCTTTCTTGGGAGTAAGCTGTTCTGAGACAGGAAGGTTTCATCTGCAGATCAGAAGCCTGCATTTTTATTTCTTTGATCCACAGGCCTATTATATAAAACACAACATCCGCCTGGCTCTGTGCTTTAGATGCAGCCTCCCAGTAACATCTCTGCAGTCAATGAAGGTGTGGCTCCTTTGCTGGTGACAGAAGGTCTATTGTTCCCAACCCTCTGGCTGACTTTATTTTATTTATTTATTTATTTATTTGCGGTACTGGGATCGAACTCAGGACCCTGCGCTTGCTAGGCAGGCGCTTATTCCACTGAGCTATATCCGAGCCCCTCTGGTTGCCTTTAGGGTCACTGGTATTTAACAGAGGAATTCCCAGATTTCAGTATTGATGTATATCATTAAAGGAGGAAGTAGAAATTGTAGAAATTTGTTATATTCCTATGGATGCAGATGTACTCCTGCCTCTAACAGTAAAACTCACCTTATAACAAAGGCTAAAAGTCATTCCTGCTAAGATGTCTCTAAATAAGATTGTGGGTTATTAAACCGAAGAGTTATAGCAGTTGTTCTAAGGGCTGCGGGTGTGGCTCAGTGATACAGCCCTTGCCTAGCATGTGTAAGGAACTGGGTTCCATGCCCAGCACCCCCGACGCACACTTGTTCTAGGAAAATGAAGTAAACTAAAATGAGCAATTGTAGATAGGAGTCAAAAAACCTGATGATAATGTGGAGAGAGAAAAATCTGAGATAAATTCTAAGTTAGTTATCGCTCCCAAGACTGTTGCTGCAGGGGCTGCAATATCTTTTCCTGTGATTCATGGTTGGTATTTGGGGATAATTTGAAGACAATCTGAATCACGAAGCAGACTACAATCAAGGGAATGCCATGGGGCCCCACATGGCTTAAAATTGAGAACGTAGAAGAGAAAGAGAAAACTGAAATCCACGGTCATACAATTAACATTTTAAAAGAGAAGGTGAAGAATTTATAAGGAAAGGTATAGATCTGCTGCTAGACAAGAGTGGAATCCTGTGATATAGAGCCGTGGTGGGGAACTTGGTCTTCATTGCCAGGAGGCTCAGCTGGCGAGGCTTGCCTTCTCCAGGGGCCCAGTACAAGTCCTTGCTGGGCGGCAGAATGAGGTCTCCTCATGGCCCAAGCCAGGGCTGAGGTGTTTCACTCACTGATCAACTGCAAATATTTGGTGGATGAGGAGTGGCAGTAGGTCTGTTTACGTGCTTCCTGGTGCGGATTCTCTTTTCCAGGAGCCTCTTTACTAATTGTTACCATTGTTGTCCCTTTTTTTTTTTTTTTGCAGGACCGGGGATCGAACTCAGAACCTTGTGTTTGCCAAGCAAGCGCTTATTCCACTGAGCTCTATCCCCAGCCCTGTGGTCCCTTTTTTGAGCATTAGGTATCAGACACTATTCACTATACTTTATTTATTGTTTTATACCAGTTTACATATATATATATATATATATATATATAAAATATTAATCATAGAGGATTTGTACCTGTACTTGATATAACTTGATTCTTCCTATTTGTTATATCTTAAAGGTCATGTTATGGACCAAATTATTCCCTCAGCTTCCAAATTACTATATTGCTGGTCTTATTCCCAAATGTGACTGTATTTGACCTTTGAGGAGATAATTCGGGTGAAATCCTACTCCAGTAAGACTGATGCCCTTATAAGGAGGGGAAGAATTGCTTTTTAATTTGTAAAGACATTTGGGAAAGGAATATAACAAACTAGTATCTGTAATTACCTGTGGGTTGTGGTGGGACCTGGTGGATGGGCAAGAGGCAAGGGAGACTTTTCACTGGATGCTTCGGGTTTCCTCACATTGCAGGAAGAACTTCAACAGAGATGCTCATTGTCACTTTTGAGCTTTGGGGATTTTCTATATACCCAGTTTGATTTATATAGAGGAATTTTCTTCCTTTATATAATCATGATATATAATTATATTAGCCTTATATTACTACAATGAAGTAGCCAAGGCATTTAATTTAAAAAGGAAAAGGTTTGTTTAGCATATGGTTCTGGAAGTGTCCGTCTAAAAATCGGGCAGCCTTATTGCTTTGGGTCTCTGGTTAGGACAGCATGTCACAGTGGGAGAGTCTGATGGAGAAAAACCACTTCCACCATGGTCCAAGAAGCAGGGGCAAAGAGATGGTGAGACCAGAGTCCCAAAATACCATGGAAGGGTGTGCCTCCCTTCAAAGATCTGTAGCACCTCCCAACAACACTCAGGATAAACTCTATCACAGATTTTTGGAGAACATTCATCCCAAACAGCAATAACACAAGCAGATAATTGTATAATACACATGTACATACTTTAGAGAACAGTTACAGAGATTATCTAGATTCTGTTCATTTGCATGTAGCATTTAGGGAATTTGAGGATGAACATGTTACAGATAGGAAACAATTCATCCCCAATCTATGCTGCAGTTGCAGCAAATAGTGGAGAGTATAAAAAGCATTTCATGTTTCTCTTAGTGAGGTTCTCCAAGAAGACTTGGGAGCAAGTACAGGTAATTTATTTGAGAAAGGAAGATGGCTTCAAAAAAGAGACAGGAGACCATATCACAGGCAAGGGATGCAACCAGTAAAGGTGCTCTGTCAGATCAACTGCTTAGGGAGGAATTGACGTTTAGGCCATAGGAAAACTCTGGGAGACAAGTCTGCAACACATACCTCAGGATTCTCTCACCAGAGGAATGACGGACTTGCATAATTTATGCACCTATTCCTGAGGATCACTGATTCAGTTCATTTCTTTTTTCTTTTTTCTTTTTTTTTTATTTTAGAAACATAAAAGTACAAAAACATATTGACAAACAGACACCCATTATCATAGAAAATAGTTCAATCACAACTAATCTATAGACAAGGTGATATGGTCTCAACAGTAGTTGTTGTTTAATCCATTGATATCTTCGAATTGTAGATGTATGGACCCATATACAGACATGCAAATTTAGTCAGACAGTTGATCCTCTCAACAACAGAAAAAAAAAAAAAGAAAACA